>APFE030086205.1:216256-257459 GCA_000404065.3 Pinus taeda
TTTTCTCTACCATTACTTTAAATTGTTTAAAGACATTTAATACATCTGCTTTCCTTTTTAGCATATAGACCCAAACTTTCCGGGAGTAATCATCAATAAACGTTAAAAAATACAGTGCACCTCCATATGACACAACAGGGGAAGGCCCCCACAGATCAGAATGAATATAGTCTAAAACATCTTTACTATTATGATTTCCAACTTTAAATCTCTGTTTACACTATTTTCCATACGCAAAATGTTTACAGAAATCTAAATTCAAGGATTTCAGACCGGGAAGAGATTTACATTTCATCAATATCTGAAGACCTTTCTCGCTCATATGACCCAATCACTGATGCCATAGATGAGTGCCTGCTTCTTCCTTTTCTGACACAACCGCTGCTTCACTGATCTGAGTACTTCCTTTTAATCTGTAAAGATTTCCAACCTTTTCTGCCTTTATAACCACAAGTGCTCCTTTAAAGACTTTCAAGACGACATCCTGACCTGTAAACTTATAACCATCTGAATCCAAAACTCCCAAAGAAATCAAATTTTTCTTCAAATCAGGTACATGTCTAACACTAGTTAATGTTCTAACTGTGTTATCATACATATTAATCCTGATCTCTCCCATCCCAACAGTCTAACATGACATATTGTTACCCATAAACACAGAACTACCGTTTACATTTTCATACGAGGTAAACCAATTTCTATGTAGGCACATGTGATGCGAAGCACCAGAGTCTAATAGCCATCTATCTAAACCCTGAGAGATATTACATTCAGGTGAAGTTTCATCTATCATACACAATTCTTCAGCAGATAAAACTTCGTCTATCATACCTAAATCGACCTGATTCGCTTCGTTCTTTAGGTTTTCGGATTCCTTTTGTTTCCAACAGTCCTTCTTCAAGTGTCCAGCTTTATTGCAGTTCAAACATTTTTCCTTACACTTCTTTCCTTTCGATTTCGATCTGGAAGTCCCCCTTGGTTTTTCTCCTCTTTCCTTTGAGCGTCCTCTAGCGACCATGGCTTCTGATGCAGCTATTTCAGTGCTGGATTTCCTTCGTACTTATTCAAACATAAGAGCTCCTACGACTGATTCAAACTTCAAAGAATCAGCAGAGTTGAAGCTGATTGAAGTTACGAAGTGATCCCATGATTCAGGCAGAGAACACAACAAGGTTATGGCTTTATCTTCTTCCTGTATTTTAACTTCCATGTCTGTTAATTGACATATTAGAAGCATTCAAATGTTCTGCAACGTTTGAACCCTCTTTCATTCGAAGACTGTATAACTGTCTTTTCAGATAAATTCAGTTGGTTAATGATTTTGTCATATAGAGTTTTTCAAGTTTTTCCCACAATCCTGATGCCGTAGTCTCTTCAACAATATTGAAGAGAACTTCATCCACTAGGCATAACCGGATGGTACTGAGATCTTGGGCATCCAAGTCCTCCCAGTCTGAAGTAGTCATGGTTGCAGGTTTTTTAGTTGCCCCATCCAATGCTGTGTGCAACCCTTGTTGCACAAGCAGATCCCTAACCTTCAGTTTCCAAAGAGCAAAATTGCTCTTTCCGGTGAATTTCTCCACCTCGAATTTTGCATTTGACATCTTGGCCATTTTCTAAGACTCTCAATCTTCCGTCTAGGGTTTAAAAAAAAAATATTTCAATTGTTCTTCCAGAAACAAAAAATTTCCAATGCCAACAAAGGATTTCCAAGTTTTAACTTTCCCCAAAAAACTTGCTGAATATTTTTCAGAGAAAAACCTTTGTTTTTTTTTTAAATTCAAAGAAAAAACCATTTTAAAAAAAACTTCTTTTCTCCTTTCCTTTAAAAAAAAATTGTCTTCAAACTTCTTTTCTCCTTTCCTAAAAGAAAAACTGTCTTTTTTTTTTTCTTGTCTTTCTCACATTCACCCCTTTAAACAAAAAAATTCTTAAAAAAAAAAAAACCCGGATTTTAACAGCAACTTCGGCTCCTTCACGCAGCAAAGAAAAACGCCTCACGCATATCAATTATTCAATTCACACGCAGGTTCTCATCAAGCAGGTTTTCGCACAGGGAATTATTCAACTCGACTGCATGGTTCTCATTCGCTCGCCCTTTTTTAAAATACGCAGCAATCTGGCTCTCCGTTCCTTGCTGAACTGCAACGTCTTCACGCAGTCACGCAGTAATCTAGCTTTGCGTTCCTTGCTGGACAATGCTCTTTGTTCCTTGCTGAACTGCAACGTCTTTACACAGTCACATAACAATCTGGCTCTACGTTCCTTGCTGGACAGTGCTTTACGTTCCTTGCTGAACTGCAACGTCTTTACACAGTCACACAGTAATCTAGCTCTGCGTTCCTTGCTGGACAGTGCTCTGTGTTCCTTGCTGAAATGCAACACACAGCAACTCCACTATGCAGGCTCTAAACACGCAGCAATGCAATGCCTCACGTAGGTCTTGGTCTCACGCTCGATTCAACGCATAGCCATTTTCTCTCATGCCCAGGCTCACTGCCCTCGAAGCTCTGATACCACTTGTAGAAACGATAAATGAAATAATGAAGGAAAAAACAAGAAACGAGAAAGCTCAACTAAATGACCAAGACTAGAAACTGAATTGGAACTGAAAAGGTTGTTATTCAACAATGATTCTCCGCATGTTCATTTCATGGGTATTAGATTATTTTATATCATGAATGTCGTTACATAACTAACTATTTGGTATAAAACTGTCTAATCACAATTTACCTAAAATTACTAATTCGTTGTCAAACTAACATCTATTGGATCTTAACATTGGTCATTGTTGTTGGAAGAATCATCGCACCTCTATGGAATCGGTAATTTCCATCGAGGGGATCCTAGTCACTGGTTTGTAACATTTACCAATACCTATGGGTTTTGGTATAACGGAAAACCTCTTCATGGTATTTACCAACACTTATGGGTTTTGGTATAACGGAAAACCTCTTCACGTATCAAGGCCTAGACCTAGGTTCCATTCCCCCGAGTTGCTTTTGAGGAGGGTGTTGGAAGAATAAATGCACCTCTATGGAATTGGTAATTTCCACCCTGGGATCCTAGTCACTAGTTTGGAAAAAACCTCTTCAATTGTAACTTGTGAGTTTACCCTGATGATCCTAGTCATTGGTTTGGAAAAAACCTCTTCAATTGTAACTTGTGAGAGTCATTGGTTTGGAAAAAACCTCTTCAATTGTAACTTGTGAGTTTTGGTTTAACGATAATTATGATTCAAACTGAAATTTCATTTTATGTGGTTGAATTTAACACCTTTCTGTGATAACTCTACTGGAGCAAAAGCGAAAAAAAATAATAAACATTATTAGAATTTGATTTAAAACCAACTAATAGGGAAACTGGTTTAACTTTAACACTTTCTTGTGATAACTTGATGGGTCAAAAGTCTCAGCTGAAAAGGAATAAAAATTGATTTTCCGGGTCATTGTTAACGATTTACCATCTTTATTTAAGGAGTGAAAGCAACGTGTTTGTATTCTTTTTCACTTGATGGATCAAAAGTCTCTGCTGAAAAAGAATAAAAACTGATTTTCCGGTTCATTGTTAAGGATTTACCATCTTCATTTAAGGAGTGAAAGCGACGTGTTTGTATTCTTTTGCCTGTGGTTCATCGTTAGGGGTTGACCATCTTCTTCATTAATTTCCGAACGCTCTTCATTAATTTCCGTACGGGATTATCATGGAAACAGTGAAACTGAACGTTCTTCATTTATTTCCGTGCGGGATTATCATGGGAAGTTGGGAACGGTGAATCAAAGTTTCAGAACACTTTTCTTCGTTAATTTGCATACGTCATTATCATGAAGAGTGAATCCCAGTTTCTGGGTTGTAATTTAATTCAATCGTTCCGACCTTAGGAATCGAAGGAAGCGGTTTATGTCATTTTGCGCGCGGGAACCTTCTCAGTTAATTTAATGAATCAATGTTTCTGGGTTGTAATTTAATTCAATCGTCCCCACGTTAGGGATAGAAGGAAGGGGCAAATGTCATTTTGCTTGTAGGTTATTTGTCAGATTTTGTTTGAGGTTTTTTTTAATTACCTTTTCTGACTAAATAGAAATTGAATCAGAAATTGAATGGTAGACTCTCCAAACTCCTCTCAAAGATTTTTCGGAAAAAAAAAATCTCAAGATTCCCACCAAAATCTCAAAATTGTTGTCTTCATACAAACAACAATGGGAGAATGGGACGAAGAAAGACTATGAAAAACTGTTGTGCGCTGATATGACGGGTAATCGGAAACCTAGGGATCACAGCTCCACATATGGCGTACGCTTCTTGGGCTGGCCACCGCTGCCTATCCTAACGTCAGGGTTACGTCGGTGCATGGAGGTTGATTTATGATGGGAACAAATAAATAATATGCTACCGGGTTTCAATTGAGCGGAGGCTGTATATGTCTACTATTCAATTTTGTCAAGCAAATAAATAATGTGCTACCAAGGTTTAATTGTTTTAATTGAGCTGCGGCTGTATATATTTACTATTCGAATTGCTTTAATTGAGCTGCGGCTGTATATACCTACCATTTGATTTTGGGGTTGTATATACTTATTATTGGATTTTGCTCTGACAAAATAGAACAGTTGGCATATACAACCACTACTCAATTAAAGCTCGGTAACATGTTATTTATTTGTGGCCATGATTCTTTAGGTGGTCAAAAAATAATAGATGAAGGAAGATTCTTTTGTTGGTCAAAAGATACACGCTGACCCTGATGGAAGATGATCTATGATCCTTTGGGTGATCAAAAGATAGTAGATGAAGGAAAATTCTTTGGGTGGTCAAAAAATATAGGCTGACCCGTTCTAGACCCTTGAATTCACCTTTTATTGCATTCAAATCAGGGCTATGTAATCACATTGACTGGACTGGTTGATGATAACCACCTAGCTCCCAACTACCATACCAAGAATCTCATGACAAGGGCAATCAAGTTAGTCTCATAAAGCTCCCAAGGATTTTATTACCACCCCGAAGGAAAGACCCCATCAAAGTGCTGGTGAATATGAAATCCCTCCCATTTTGATGGCAAGAGAGCATGGTTTAAGGGATTTCGAATGCAACATGCATGGCTAAGGGTATAGTTTGATTGAGAAAATCAAATCTTTACTGATGAACTAATGAGTGGTCTATTTTTTCATAATACGAGTGTTTTTGTTAATAGAGGTATTGGATTAGGAGGAACAGGTTATCCTTACAAAAGAAGTAAGTATATTAAATTTAAATCCAAGGTTATCAATGTTCTTCTAGCGGATAACAGGGAGCTAAATGAAATAATGGAGTTTAAAATATTTTCGTTGATTAGAATGTTTCCAAATTAAAGGATGCTATCGACGTCTCTTGAAAACCAGACCGAGTAGAATTTCGATGTTATTTTGGGTGTACATTTTGAGAAGTACAATTCTGCTTAGAATTGCGATGTTATTTTGGGTACATTTGACAAGTACAATTCCTGTTAAATTTTGGCTACCCTAAATCCTTTTAGAGTATTAAAGGCATCAACAAAGTTTTGCAAAATTGTTAGACATTTCTCTTCATTTTCGAAAGGTCATCCTTCTTAAAAAGTTGCATCTCAACTTTCACACAATCTTAGGTATATATAAACTTTACCCAATAGAATACTCTATATCTTTATGGTTTTACATCGAAGGACATTTTCAATGAAATTAGTAAATACTTGCCCAAACCATGAGGTGGACAAATTTTTTTGAGATATATATTAGAGGAATTTTCAAGTCTAAAATGGGCTTCCTAAGGAAATAATATAACAATAATAAAAGTAATATAATAAGAGATGAATTTTGAAATGAAAAGAAAAGAAAAAATACACTTTTTCTATGGTATTTTCATGTTGTCTCTTTATAGGTTTACTTAAATTGAATGCAATATTTGATTCTGCATCAAACAAATATTCACTCTGCATATTTTTTAGTAGATACACATCTAGAAAAATTGAAAATATATGGAAAAAAATGTGATAAATATTTTTTCATATATGCTCAATTTTCTCTATGTATGCCTAGTCAAAAGTATGTAGAGTGGGTACTCATTGGATTCAGAACCTAATTTTGCATCCAATGATTTCTAGGACTTGAAATTTAAATAAACCTATAAGGAGATAAGTAAAAAATATGACCAATTTAGTAGTTTATTTTTTTTTTCCCTCCAAAATATTTTCCTCGCGGATGACATCGTCATCTTGAATACCATAGGTTCTTTTAAAGTTGATTTTCTTAGTACTTTTTTCAATTTAAGGCTCATTTTTTACCTCAAATTCCCCTAATAAAGTATAATGGGAATGGTGATAATTTTTATAGGCTTTGACTTAACCAAATGGATCGCAAATTCTATTAACATCATGAAAAATCCCATTTTTTCATTAGACTTTTAACTATGAGTGATTTCCCTTCAAGTATGGAACGTGCCATGAATATGGACACTTGTTTGAGAATTGTGCACTCCATTGCACTAGAAAGGCAATGGTGCAAACCTAGCACCTCTTAATAAATTTATGCACCCTCAATGCAAGAAAAATCCCTACCACCTCTCTACAAGTCATGTATAAGGAATATATGTTATGTTCCAATCCTTGGGATTGTCATGCATTGTAAATATTATTAATATTTTTTTTAGGAGAAATATGAATAGTCATCATATTCCTTGGAAGATGAAATCAAAATCCATATATTAATGTCTTTATATCTGGCTCTCATTAGTAAACTCCATTCAAGCCTAGATTTATTCAAGGTTTATCCATGGTCTTATAGCCTTGGTGTTTTTAGGTAACTCCATGATTTTTCCTACGTATTACTTCCATTTTCAATAGTTTCTTTGTTGCATACTCTTCGAAGTTACACCCCTTCACCTTCTCACAACTTTGCACTGATATTTGTGTGCAAAGGGATTAGGTATGAATTTGGAGCTAGTGAGTTTTAGCACCATCCTAACATTCACATTTTCATCCCTCCTAACAAATCTAAAGGTAGTCTAGGCCATGAAACATGTAAAAGGAATTTACAACCATTTTTACATCTAGAGTCTCATGTACATGAGTACAATATCCTTTGAATACATCACATGGGACATTTTTATGTTTTTTGAGTGTATTGTTATTGAAGTGTGTGTCATGATTGCAAAATATGTTTTCTCGTGTTATGAAGAATTGCACACAATACATGTGTTGAAAATTGGTAACTAGCTTTGGTCTTCATAATTGTTTATGTATCATGACTTGATGTAATCAATGTACCTGTCAAAAAAAGAGGAAAATAAATATTATTTGTTGAAGAATGGATTTCTTGCCCATTAATCCATTTATTATTTTTTGGCACCCATTGTGTGCCCTAGTATTTTGACAAGGTCAAAGTCAAGGTAATGATGTAAAGACCCTTAGAGGGCTCTTGGATCAATGCAAAAGAACAATTTTTGAATGTAAAAAGGTAAGAAACCACCAAGTAATGGGTTATCCAGCCCATCAAGTTAGCTCCATCGGAAGGCATTCGCACCACACCAAAAGGATATATATTGAAGAGTCATTTGACCTCCAAAGGTACCAAAATGAAGTTCGCATATCTTGAAGTTCGAAGAAAGAACAGAACAAGAAAAGGGAAATGAGGAAGTAAAGAAAATTTTGGTTCATCTTTGGCATCTTTTTTTTTGCTAGCAAGATTACACGTGTGGAAAGGGATATTGTCTTTTGTTCATATTTTTGGCATAGAGAAGAGAAGAATTATGAGTTGTAGAACAGAGTATTGATTGGGTGGATGTCCCTCACTTGGTGAGTTGTCTTCGTCAAGGCCTAGAAATCTTCCTCGATAATTTTATGAAAAAGAGAAGTTTTGAGTTTTCCCCTATGAAGGAGTTTCTGATACAGGAGCATCTGGACACCTCAACGAAAGAAAATTAGAAGGTGAAGACATGTGGATGACCACATGGACAGCCAAGGCAATCTTGAACAAGATTTGGTTAAGAAACTAATTTTAGTTATAAATCAGTTAAAAACTGAATGTATGTGTAATAAGAATGAGGGATTCATGAGAGAATGAAGAATCAGGAAGAAAAGAGAGGAAAGAAACCGGTGCGTATGAGAAAAGAGGGCAAAATGTAGTTGCCGGAGAAATTCTGGATTAAGGCTGAAATGCCTTAGATTGTAACCTAACATTGTAAATAATAAAAATGTGTTTTTTTGTGAATCTATACGGGAACGAGTCTCTGTGTTTTTATGTTTTTTTAAATTGTTGGCGTTTTGTGAAGTCCGCCAATGCTGTGGAAAATATTTACAGCCTACCATCAGGACTGCTTGAGAACTTAGTAAGCTACAGGACTGTATGTTTGTTATATTGTTTTTGGTTGCAGTTCCAAGTGGTGGTAAACATTTACGTTCTAATGATGCTGATCGAAACAGTGAAAGAAATCAACGGAATCCTGGTGGGCAGAGTAAGGTGCTGCCCAGGAATAGAAGCTTCCTTTCGAAGAAGATGATCGGGGTCCAAGCATCTGTTTTTTTTGGATCAATGGTGGCAAAGGGATGCGTGTCAGATGCTGTGGTATATAACACGCTGTTGGATAAGTACTTCAGTGGGGGGATGATCACAGATGTCGAGAGGTTGTTTGATGAGATGGTGGCAGAACGACGTGCTCCTGACGAGGTCACATATGCAATGCGGATCCAAGAGTTTTCAAAATTGGCTAAACTAGAAGACGCCTTGAAGATCTTTGGCAGAATGATTGAAGTTGGCTTTAAACCAGATGTTGCTGTTTATAATAAATGGCTTGGGAGTTTTCGGTTGGATGGAATTCCTCCTGCTCCCCGAGGTGTCCCTCAAATAGAGGTGAAGTTTGATATTGATGCAAACGGTATTCTTTCAGTCGCTGTTGTGGACAAAGGCACTCAAAAGAAGCAAGATATAACAATTACCAATGCTAGCACCTTGCCAACTGATGAGGTTGAAAAAATGGTGAAAGAGGCTGAGAGATTTTCTAAAGAGAAGAGAGAAGCTATTGATACAAAGAATCAAGCTGATTCTGTCGTCTATCAGACTGAGAAGCAGTTGAAGGAACTTGGTGATAAGGTACCCGCAGAAGTCAAGGACAAGGTGGAAGCTATTCTGAAAGGCTTCGTGGGCCCATAACCCACAGGCCCCAAGATCGGATTCGAAAAAATCTTGAAAATGAAGAGACCCTGAACTGGTTTCCAGCAAGGGGGTCTCCTTGTTTTCATCAAGTGGTATCAGAGCGGGAAAGATTTCCTGCGGAGGAGTTTTTGCTTGCGAAGAAAGAAGAGGTACGAAGAAAGAAGAGGTACAGTTTATTGAAGATTTGTTTGTTTGTAGTTTTTTTTTAATTTATTTTGTGAAGGTGAGAAGATTGCAGCAAACCTGGAGCAGAAGTGATCAATTGGTTCGAGAGGAGAGAACCGCAGAGAGAAGCTTGGTAGGGCATCTAGTAGCAGGGAGGAGGACTTGCTATGGCAGAGGTTTGGTTGCAGCTCACATGAAGGCAGTTCCACTGACGAAGTGAAATAGTGGGTAGAATTGCGAAGCATATGACCAGGAGGTCATAGTTTTGTACCTCGGGAGCATATGACCAGGAGGTCATAATTTTTGTACCTCGGGAGTCTGATGCAGGAGCATCTGGAAACCTCAACGAAAGAAAATTAGAAGGTGAAGACATGTGGATGACCACATGGACAGCCAAGGCAATCTTGAACAAGATTCGGTTAAGAAACTAATTTTAGTTATAAATCAGTTAAAAACTGAATGTATGTGTAATAAGAATGAGGGATTCATGAGAGAATGAAGAATTAGGAAGAAAAGAGAGGAAAGAAACCGGTGCGTATGAGAAGAGAGGGCAAAATGTAGTTGCCAAAGGAATTCTGGATTAAGGCTGAAATGCCTTAGATTGTAACCTAACATTGTAAATAATAAAAATGTGGTTTTTTGTGAATCTATACGGGAACGAGTCTCTGTGTTTTTATGTTTGTTTGAATTGTTTGTGTTTTGTGAAGTCCGCCAATGCTGTGGAAAATATTTACAGCCTACCATTAGGATTGCTTGAGAACTTAGTAAGCTACAAGACTGTATGTTTGTTATATTGTTTTTGGTTGCAGTTCCGAGTGGTGGTAAACGTTTACGTTCTAATGATGCTGATCGAAACAGTGAAAGAAATCAACGTAATCCTGGTGGCCAGAGTAAGGTGCTGCCTAGGAATGGAAGCTTCCTTTTGAAGAAGATGATTGGGGTCCAAGCATCTGTTTTTTTGGATCAATGGTGGCAAAGGGATGCGTGCCAGATGCTGTGGTATATAACACGCTGTTGGATAAGTACTTCAGTGGGGGGATGATCGCAGATGTCGAGAGGTTGTTTGACGAGATGGTGGCAGAATGACGTGCTCCTGACGAGGTCACATATGCAATGCGGATCGAAGAGTTTTCAAAATTAGCTAAACTAGAAGACGCCTTGAAGATCTTTGGCAGAATGATTGAAGTTGGCTTTAAACCAGATGTTGTTGTTTATAATAAATGGCTTGGGAGTTTTCGGTTGGATGGAATTCCTCCTACTCCCCGAGGTGTCCCTCAAATAGAGGTGAAGTTTGATATTGATGCAAACGGTATTCTTTCAGTCGCTGCTGTGGACAAAGGCACTCAAAAGAAGCAGGATATAACAATTACCGGTGCTAGCACCTTGCCAACTGATGAGGTTGAAAAAATGGTGAAAGAGGCTGAGAGATTTTCTAAAGAGAAGAGAGAAGCTATTGATACAAAGAATCAAGCTGATTCTGTCGTCTATCAGACTGAGAAGCAGTTGAAGGAACTTGGTGATAAGGTACCCGCAGAAGTCAAGGACAAGGTGGAAGCTATTTTGAAAGGCTTCGTGGGCCCATAACCCACAGGCCCCAAGATCAGATTCGAAAAAATCTTGAAAATGAAGAGACCCTGAACTGGTTTCCAGCAAGGGGGTCTCCTTGTTTTCATCAGTTTCTCCCTGGCGAAGAGCCTAATTTTCTAGTGTTATTGTCTGCATTATGATCTTCTTGATTGGCATTGTCTTGATGATGATATACACATAATGATAATGAAGGTGAGATAAACTAATATCACAAGAATTTTCAATGTCATTCAAGAAAAACAAGTAAAAGAATCCTAATTAAATTTTCCCTAGTTTTCTCACAAAGAATCTATAAAAATATCAAAGGTGTATCCTCCAAAAGTGAAGTCATATGAAATATTTATCTAAATTTTGGGCTCAATTCTTTCGAACCCATAGTCACCAGGTCTAGAACAGAGATGACAGAGTAGTGTAAGAGATATCATAAGTAATAGTTTGAGGATCTGAGGTGTCTCCCATCTTTTCAAAGAAGAGCGAACTTCCGGGCTACTTAATTAGCCCTCTACAAGAATTTAAGTCCATCGAACTGTGTGCATCCAAGTATGATCTTTTGGAAGGTCACCACATCTCTGTTTTAAGAGGTTGAAGGTCTATTTCAAGAACTACTAGTGGGCAAAGATCATTAACAAAAATAGTGAGCTCCTGAGCTTTGAAGAAAATAATTGTTCTCATCATCTCAAGGAATCAAAGTCACAGTAGCAACCATAGATATGATATTCTGAGCATCATTTAGATAAGTATAATTGTTTTGAAATATAAGAGTTGGTATCTCCTCACAAAAGGTGAAAACTGACATAAATAAAGGAGACTCTAAAACGAATACACAGTCCATATTCAATATGTGTTCTTCCTTTGGGCATATGTACTCAATTTAGTGAAGTCTTGATACTTAGACCTTATCACCCTCTGGACATATGTATAATTACATTTAATCAAGGATACGAGCTTGTTAAAAATCGAAAGCACAACATAGATCCCATATTCTAAACATGTTCTTATGACATAACTACTCTGCCCTTTTTACAAGTTCAATATTGTGGTGACCAAGTCCCTGTGGCATAAAGAGTACAGTAATCAATCACATATACATTTATTCTCTGAGAACTGAGCAATCAAAAGGAATGGAACTTCAAGTAGCATTGTAGAAAGATATAATTTCTAAAGAAGTACCATTATTTGAAATCTCTTTGAAGAAGATGGCTCGTCAAAAGGACAAGTTTTGAGCATATTTGAAAATCATATTTAAAATTAGTAGTCCAAATATTGGCAAATTTAGGGATGGATTTGTGTGGAACAAAGTACTTTCAAGTATACATGTCTAAGGTATTCATCATAGCTCTATGCATGTCGAGAGTCATATTTGAAAGGGACAAGTTGCAAAAAATAAGGAAGTAGATATGAAACAACCCATTTATCAAGCAAATATTGATCTGGTACCATCACTAGAGGTTTCTTGGCATAAAAAAAATTGATATACCTATAACTATCACTCTTGCGTGAAGTCCTACAAAACTGTAATAAAATTTTGAGAAAGACATCATTCCAAATACAATGAACAAGGTCTTTGTGGCAATCTTATACTTGAAGGAAGCTTCTTGATGAGAAGATGAACTCAGTGAAGAATAACTCATGTAAATGGACACCCTAAGGTAGATCAACGAAGATGGAATCCAGAATTGCAGGTCACTAAGACAAAAGTAAGTAACTATGAGGTATGTATGGAATATTTTATTAAATATCCATCATAAGATGTTTTAGGGTTGAAGACATGTCTCTATGGTTTGTAGTTATTTCAATATCTTGGAATGGTTATGAGAAACCCTAGTATTTAGAAACACTAATATTAAGGTACTTTTTCCCTATGATTTGACTCCTAGGGTTTGTTAGGATTCCATGGTATGTGATAAACCCTAGTGTGATGTAATATGATTTAGAGTTTAAACTTAAGTAACCCTAGGATGACCTCTTGATTTCATAGAAACTCTAGAAATATAACTTGACATCATATTTTGGTATTGTATTCTTTGCTTGGGGTATTTTTTAATTAATATTGTAGGTATAAGAAGTAAAATATGGATGGGACGATCCTTTGAAAATCATCATGGAAGGAGGGAACTATACATACCCTTAGTTCCTCAGACACTATTCATGATGGAGTTATAGAACTACGGATATGTTGACAGTGTTGGACCTACCAACATTCAGGGGATCTCCCCAGTATGAAGTCCCAACTAGATCTCCCACCGTTTGGTGTAGGACTCCCATCTGGTATGATGGCTCCGTTGCCATTGCCTTAAAGGTTTTCCTTAGCTCTTGCTTGTCATCACATGAGAGTGGTAGGCTTTGTCTTCGAACAAAAAAGTTTGTGTGCCTAGTGAGTGCTTAGTGTTACATGTACCAAGGTTCTTTCACCACAGAGGGAGAAGGTGTAAGTGAGTCCCAAGTCGAAAGGAACAGTAGGACTCCCATCCGGTATGATAGCTTGGTTGACATTGCCTTAGCTCTTGCTTTTGATCACATGAGAGTGGTATGCTTTGTCTTCGAACAACAACGTTTGTGTGCCTGGTGAATGCTTAGTGTTACTTGTGCCAAGGTTCTTTCACTATAGAGGGGGAGAAGGTGGAAGTGAGTCCCAAGTCGAAAGGGATTAGTCCCAACTCTATCAGAGACACACAACAAAACAGGACATCCGCAGCTTCCTGTGGAGTATTCCACATGAATGTGGCAGTCACAAACACACAATGAATAGATAGCACGTACAACACCCAACGGAATAATCCACACAAGTGTGACGGTTGTTATAACAAGTTTATGGGCATGGTTTTGTCGAGTGTCCAATGGGATAGCCCACACAGGACAGACAACATTAACAACTTATACAACACATTTTCGTAAGCATATGTATTAGAACAACCGAAATAGTTCAACTATCTTAATACATGTTAAAGCAACATGCATTACAAGTGTCCAAAGAATAGTCTTACAAACAAATACAATACATGTGTGAAAATTTGTTGGCCTATTATCAGGCTTCTAAATTAAGAAAATGTTCCAAGACATATCAGTACACCATTACATCACTAACCTCGATAGCAGGGCGTTGGAGCCATTTCTCGCTCCTCAAAGAAAAGACTACATACTCTCAAGGTTATGTGGGAGGAGCCAAGGTGAAAAGTCATTTGCATGTACAAATGAGGGGTATATATAGCCAAGGGTGAAACTTACCCTTATTGTTCGACTTCCCTCATGACTATTTTATTTACATGAATCTTCAAATTTACATGTGGGTCTCTTGGAATTCCACGTTACATTACATTTATTACAACAATATGGCCCACATTAGTGATGTGGCCGAGATGACTCATGACATGACTCGACATGATAGAGCTGGCGTGTTCATGCTGCTGGTGGTGTCCATGTCGAGCTGCAGTGCTGCTAAGTGATGAATGTGCTCTTGGTGTATCATAGCTTCACCTTTGCATGGCAAGGTGTGCGGGGTATTTGATGGTCTTGGTGTTCGATTGATGTTGTACATGCATGTATCTCCTTCGCTTGTACTTGGAATGCTCCATGTGTTTTTCTGTTCGCAAACAAGTCTCTTTGCATGCGCTCCTTGTTCATCCCATTCATCATTGCGCCATGTCTCATCCATGTACTTGTATCTGCAATCACTCATAACGAGATGATATTAAATCCAAAAATATCATAGTCTACCATGATGCATTATCTTTCGCTTTCGGGTGCAAGTGACCGGGAGAGAGGACAAGGCCCTAAAAATGTGTAGAGAACATTTTAGGTTGGGATGCGGGCTCCAGGAACTGCCAATGGAAATTGTGCATAGGTCACTAGGAGACTGAGATGGATAGTCTGGAATAGAAATGACTGTCTGCAGGATCTGGCTCGGCTGGAGCCCAATTTCCCATCACAGGCATAGTTTTCAGTCTTGATATTCAGATAGTAGAAAATTCTTCTTTTCTTTTTTATTATTTGAGTGGGCACCATTAAATGAATGATTATAATTAGCTTAGCCCCACATCCTCTTTTTTTATCACGTCACAATGCACGAGTGTTGTAGTAGGATCCAAGGAAGTAGAGATATTATTGCCTATAGTGTCTTCAATTTCAGCGACTACCCATCTAATAGTTGTGATGGAGTATGCAACACCATGGAATTGGGACAATATTATCAATTGAATAGATATTCAACTCTAAAGTGCAAGATTTTGTCATTGTTTATTTTGCATGCTTTGTTATTTTTTTTGCGGAATTTTTTATGAACCTCTCATAGAACAAAGTAACATAATTTAATCTAGTGGTACTTAACATACTTTGGTACCGCAAGAACATATCACTGATTTGATTATGTCTATTCAATATTATAAGTTAATGGTTATTGTTGAACTTTGGTGCACCAAGAAAACTGGTCACCGATTATCTTTGTGTTTTTGTGAGCTTGTGCATGTGAAAAAGGTCAAATTGATTGCTTGATTGTTGGATACATTTAGAATCTATATTGTTTTCCTATATAATTGGTGAATACATTAAGCTATGCATTTTGATAGGTGGAAGCATGTCAATAGAATGATTTAATATCTATATTATTTTTTGAAGTATGTCATGAATCGTCGGTTACTACATTATTATACATCGTTGATGGTTAGAAGAAATTGAATCTTCAATGGATGAATTGACAACTCTGAATAAATGGTTGAGAAGGAGCATAATCTACAAGAGTTCAAAAATAGATAAAAATGTTGATGAATACTAAACCAGGTAGAGATCGAAGTCCAATTTTTTTTTTTTTTTTTTTTTGTTTGTTTGTGATTTCAATATTGTTATTTGTGATGTAAGCATTAAGGGAGGGTGTTAGAATTAATTCTTAGTTTATAGTTGATTTGTGTTTGTTAGAGATAGTTGATATATTTACTTGACTAATTAGATTGAGACTAAGATAGTCAATCTATGTTAATGTCAAAAAAAAATTATAAATATATTTTTTATGATAATTAAATATACAAATAGTTTTGGAATGCAATAACTTTGTAAGTAATTCCACTCTCTCGAAGTCAAATTTCAATCTACCTAGGTTTTTTCTTCTTCTTATGGATTATTATCACATTTTAGAGGTCGTACAACCATCAAGTACAAAGCATGGGACATCCATATGTTGTACAATGGTTATACAGGTTGTATGTAGCTTTGTTAGGTTCCTTATTCATTAGCAATTCACTCATTTATTATTTGTATGTTTGGAATTGCTTGCTAAAGGTGAATTGAGTAGCTCAAGGAAAGGTGTGCAAAAAATATGATAAACAATGTATGGGTAGATTGTGACTAATGTTGAACTCAAACCTAGTATTATCTGTAATCATGAAGGTAGTGATGTGAAGAAGTATTTGTTAGGAATTTGCATTTTTCCATGCAAACTATTACAGTATTATCATAGTAGTTGAAGTTGTTGCATTAGGATTGATAGTGAACAAGTCCAAAAAGTATAAGTCAAGTATGCATAGAAGTTAAGGGGACACCAACTAACCTTAAGAGGGGAAATGCCCATATTGGGATTGAATTTCATAGTTCAATCAATGCAATCCCTTTTACATGAATTATGGATTCATGATTAAGTTTTGGTTGTTTTATTTAATAGCTAGATGTCATCGTCACATGACGAAAAATAGTAATAATCAGATGTTTTAGATTTTTATTTGTGTGGGCACCATCAACATTCTCTAAATTGATACTCTCGAATATAGATTTGAAAATATTCTTAGGATGAAAGGTCTATTTTAAGTTAAATAAGTTAAGTTTTTTATTGTCAGAAGAGAAATCTTTTCATTTTACCTTTCAACGTGGACAATACTTAAACAATATAGACATAATTCTAGGTTTGAACTTTGGAAGAAAAATGTAACAACCTTGGTTAAAAATCCATGTAGCATCTATATATATATATATTATAATATAATATTATATATATATAATATATAATATATATATATATTATATATATACACCAAGGTCATGGGACACGTATTTCAAGTTGAATGGTGGGAAAAACATCCTAGTGGGTGTTCATTTCAGTTATTATGGCTAAAGGAAATTGGAAAAGGATATGACAAAGGATTTGGAAAGGCAAAGTGGCATTAATTGGCATTTTATTTATGAAAATAATGGAAATTAGGAGAAAATGAAGGTGAAGAGTCACAGGTTTCATGCGAGGAGGAAAATGAAGAAAATAGAGGCCTCATTAATAAAAATGCTTTTGAGGATCGATTGGAAAGCTTTTGTTATCTCATGCTTTTGGTGAGTCCAATTTTGGAGTTCTCTCTCTATGCTCTCTCTCTCCCACACTCTTGGATACTTAGAATTTTCTTGGAGCACTGCAAAATTGGATCAAGAAAGGCAAAGAAGGAAAAGAGGAAGAAAATATCAAGCAACAAAGTGCAGGATCAAGCAGCTACAATGGGTTTACTTGCAGGTATCGATGTGCATGTGTGATTTCTTTGCTAGATTTGGCATGCATGGTTATGCACATGTGTTCTTGGTTCTCTTGTTGTCATGGGCATGTATTTTTCCAGGTGTGATAGTGTTCTTCATCCTTGGCTTGCTATTTCCAAATAAACATGGTGAGATGGGGTTCTCATGTTTTGGTTGAGTTGGATTGCCGAATGGATTCGAAGCTGAGTGATGTGGATATTTGAATGAAAGAACACATGGACTAGTGATCCCTGAACTAGACTGTGGATTTTGGTAAATCCACATCCCTGAATCGAACTGTGGGTGCGGTAAAGTTAGGTATTGTGTGTCTCAGTGGGCCTATGAATCCATGACCAGTGAATGGTGGGATATATGGTAAAGCCTAGAAGTAGTTTCCCTTGATCAGGCCTAGGAATATTTACCAGTGAATTGAGGGATATAAGGTAAATCCTAGAGGGTGGTGTCTCGATTATGGCCTAGTGATCCCTGGATCGGAGTGTAAGGACTCTGGACACCACATATCTCCATAATGGTATGATATTGTCCACTTTGGGCCTAAGCCCTCATGGATTTGCTTTTGGGCTTTACCCCCAAAAGGCCTCATACCAATGGAGATATTTGTCCATCCTTATATACCCATGATCCTCCCCTCTTCTAGTCAATGTGGGACTTTGGTCGTATACCCAACAATCCTCCCCTCGAACAAAGGACCATCGAGCCTCCCCTCAAACGACTATCCATCCGTCCACTCTCTATCAACCAGGATTCTCCGCTCCAATGCGTTGGAAGCACACACCTTACATGGAGCACCACCTGCCTCGAGAGCTTGCTCTATCCCAAGTCAACTCCTCTTCACCGTGTTGGGACCAGGACACGTCCATGAAGAATCCGGAGCACACTGCCTGTCTAACCGAGCTCATCCATGGATCCCATCTTGATATTATCGGGGCCCACCACCTTTCGTCCGGCATTCCGAGGATTCATCCACTTGGCTAACTTTGGAACTTGGCTCTGATACCACTTGTAAGGACTCTGGACACCACATATCTCCATAATGGTATGCTATTTTCCACTTTGGGCCTAAGCCCTCATGGATTTTATTTTGGGCTTTACCCCTAAAAGGCCTCATACCAATGGAGATATTTGTCCATCCTTATATACCCATGATCCTCCCCACTTCTAGTCAATGTGGGACTTTGGTCGTATACCCAACACGGAGTGTGGATTATGGTAAATCCTAGATACTAGGAGACAAGAAAATTCCTCGTGTTGTAGGTGGAGAAATCCATTGGCATCCATGGTTATGTATCGCTTAATGATGTGGTGAGGATTATGGTAAAGCTTGATTATATTGATCAAGGTGAGGTGGTTCAACCTCGGGAAGCCCTGGTTGGTTCTTTTGGTTTGAGTCCCACATTCATGCTTGTAATATGGCATGAGGGTGATTGGCTAAAGAGAGAATTAGCTCAACCAATATACAGTCAGGTGGAATGTGGTATTCCCATACTGGGTTGGCTTTTGCATTCATTAATAAGAGTTCCTTTCCTTTGCATTTTATAATAAAATGTATTGGTTCATACGTGGCACTTATGGTTGTTGTATCCTCATTATTTCTGTTGTTAATATGCTGGTTATGAATATGTTTCATGACAATGAAAATTTATGGTTCTCATCATATTTTTATTTTTAAATGATTGAGCAATGGATCTATGACCTAATAGATGATAATGTAGCTAATGTGATAAGGCATAAATGCTTCTTAGAGATTCTCAGATAAGTATAAGACCCATATGCTCAGATTTGTTGTTTAAACCTATAGAATGCATATTTGTGACATGTTTGACGAAATGGTTGTCATGGCTAGTAGGGGTCTAGTCAAGTATTTGTTCAATAATTTGTATGGGCATCATTGTATCTATGTTTCTTTTCATTTTTATAAATTCCATGAAGTTCTGGGCAATGATTGGATCCTGGCCCTAGAATTTAGCCTTAAATCTCACAGTCATCGTCATAACACTAGTAGAAAAAGGATATAGTCACACTTAGACAGGCTCATTGGAGCAACTGGGACCCTCCGTCACTTGGAGGGCTTGGCAAGGGGGCGACTGGGGCTATAGATCCTTGAATTATTTAGTTTCCTGTTGGTCACTTGGAAATATGGGGCAACTCCTCGAGGTTTTGTAGGATGTGTGGATGTTCAGTTTGGTTTTGTTTTGTCAATTACACTTCCTTAAGGTCACCTAGGAGGTTGAATCAGATCATAGTAGTCTCTCATCACATGTTTACCCCGTTTGGTTGATTACGTTTTGTTAGAGTCGGTCTAGTAGCCCTCCACCAGAGATCAAAGCTCTTTGCATTTCATAATTAGGTGTCCCATCAGTGTGATCATGTTGCATTCCGTTAGGCATGCCATAAATCTGCTGGAGGAGTTTGTGTCTTTTATTCCCTTCCTGTTTGGCACTGCTGGTTTAGGTTTGTTTGAGTGAATAAAATTTTCAAAGGGTCATTTATCTTGTTTTAAATTTTGAGGTCTTAGGTCTAGGGTTGAGTCAATTTTTGTCTTGAGAGGTCATAAAGGACCAGCAGGCCAGAGGGATGTCCTTCATAAAGCATCATTTCAACAATTCTCACTATTGTACAGCTAAATTTTCACCTTGTTTTCAAAACTCTGTTTTTGAAAAACAAAGGTCATTATCTCATTTTTTGTAAAAATTCTCAAAATTTCAAACTCTCCAAATATCGAAGTGCAGCCTTGGTCTCCTTTGCCAAAGCACCTTAGAAGTTATCCCTGCAAAATTTTTCAAAAGAAATCATCATTTCAACCAATTTTTCAAAGAAAAGAAACCAAAAGTCAGAGCCAATTAATTCAAAAAGTGTCAACATTCAAAACATTATAAATTGGGTTTTGGGCAAATGAAAATCTAAAGGAAGCCTATAAAAGCACATCATTCTTCATTAGCAACTCATTTGCCTCTCACAAGCTAAGTGAAACCTTGCAAAGGCGATTTTAGGAGTTCTTGAGCAAAGTGGGCAGTTTCAAAGGCGCGTTGTGCGTCAGGAAGGGCGCACTACGCGTCAGGGGCGCTCTACGCATCAGCGCAATTTTCTCAGTGTAATTTTGCTCACACGCTACGCATCAGAGGGGCGCTACGCGTTGGGCAAGGCGCACTAGGCATTGGGTTTTCTGCTTAACAAATTGCCAACAAGCCATCAAATCGATTTTTCTCTCAAGCACATTGCAGGTAGGCCTCTCCTCCATGGCTAGATTTGGTTTTACAAGATGAAAGAGAAAATTAATATGTTCAAATGCTATGAAAATGATAAATCAAAACCCTACATTGTTGTGGAAAATTTAAAGTCTCAATGGTACTAGGGTTTCAAATTTCTCTTGCTGTCCAAGGTTGCCCATTTTTTATCCCTTTTTTCCCCCACCTTCACCAATATTTCCCTTAAAAATTCCTCATAAAATTCTACACTATCCCTCTACAAAATCCCAAACCCTATTTCTCCCCAAACTCTACTTCATCCCAAACCCTACAATATCATAACTTCTATGCCCTTCCCCTTCACTAAATTCCTTGTTTAATTCTTATTGTCCCTAATTCCCTCATGTTCCCCTATCCCTAACAATCCCCTTGTATTTATGTCCCCTTGGTGACAGCATTTGAAAAATTCAAACAACAGTTAATTGGGTGCAAAGTCAGCAATACATTTCAGCCATCTTGCCTTCAAAACCATGTCAGAAACCGAATCAGATTATGAGCATAGTTATTACATTGATTCAACAGTGGAGGTAGAAGTGCCTAGGAGGCACCACAAGGGTGGTATAGGTGGTCGGCATGTCAGGGAGGAGCCCACCTCTTTGGCTCAATTGCAAGCCTGTCCACTTGCAATGTCATGTTTTCAGTATCAATCATGCTTTGGATATTGTGAGAGGATCTCACAAATTCAACACCATAGAGAACTGGTCTGCTTGTTTGTCCTACATTTGCACAATGGCCATGTGAACCTTGCAGGAGTGGACTTCACACTATCACCCAAGATTGTTGCTCAAGCAACCGGGATACCAAATGTTGGGGAAGAGTGGACCAAGCGCAAGTTGCTAGACAAATTTCATTATCAACCATACATCAAACCTGGATACATGAGGCACCTTACTGCTTTTTTTCCTTTCAGATTCCTAAGGGAGGAGTATGCACCCTTGATGAGGCTCATTATTCGATATTTCACTTGTGAGGGCAGATTTTCACGTCTATATTTGTACCATATCCATTTGTTGACGCATTTCACATGGGTACGAATGATGAACATTCCATTTTTCATGTGCCAAAATATAGAGAGGATGGTGCCCGTGGCACAAAGGAAGAGCCCAACACAGCAACACAAGAGCATTTATCATTATGCACTGATCAAGATCATAGTGATGCATCAGTTGGCACAGCAGGGCATTCCATGGGAGGATTTCATTTCTGACGACTTCTTCACGGTGCCACACCCACCTCCTGAGATTGTCCATGATGAGGGAGGGCCTTCACAGCAGTTTGACATTCATGAGACCGAGCATGTTGATGCTCTAGCATATGTGACATATCAGAAAGGCCCCAGAGCCTTATTTGCAGCTGCACGACGAGTACTATCTCCACCCGGGGTGGAAGGAGTCTCGTTGACTTCATCGGCACAACGAGTATTATCTCCACATCATGTGGAAGGGGTCTTGCCATCTTCTTCAACACAGGTACAGGTCCAGGATAGGGGCAAGAGGCCCATGATTGATGAGGGTCCTTCAAGAGGTTAGGACACGGATATCATTGATATTGATGCTAGCTCTCCTACCTCAGAGCTCAAGGAGATCATCCGAGAGAAAAGGGCCGAGAATGAGTCACTGCACATGAAATTGTAGATGGAAAAATGGGTGATCAACTACTTAGAGCAGCACAAAAAACAGTTGGAAGATGAGCATGAACTTTATGAGCAGCGGAAGATTCGTGAAGACCGGGAATTGACCCATAGGAGACCCGGTGATTTGACACCTATCGATCGGGAATCAATGATAATCCGGGTGAACACTCACTTGGAAAATTTGTTGGCGAAAGTCAATAGAGACAAAGATTTGCTTCGACACATCAAAAATCATTATTGGGCCCGCATGCATGTGTGCAAAGCAAAAATGAAGATACTTAAAGGACGATTGGCCAAGTCACTAAAACGGAGGAAAAGGCCCGATCCACTTTAGGTTTTGGCTGAAGCCACCTTGAGGGAGCATGGTGCTCAATGATACACCTCTAGCTCAAAATTCAGGAAATTGGAGCAATTTTGGTCAATTTTGAATTTTTTGTGCCAAAAACAGGTTTTTGCCCTCAATGCGTAGCGCGTCGCACGCTACCCTTAAGTTGGGGAGGTCCATTTCACGAAAACTCAACATTTTCGGATTTTTCATGGCAAAATACACTTTCTCAGCCATTGCCAAGAAGTTTCATGGAGATTTGAGCCCCCAAAAGGTCAAAAAACAAGCAAAAAATGACCTTCTACCACTTTTTGGACACACAGAAAGTAGTCTTGGGAGATTGCAATGTTGGAGGGTCAAATGGCCACCAAATTGAGAAATTCCACTTGGGCTGGAGAGTAGACATCCAGACCTTTCCAAAAAGCCCACTTGTGCCTCATTTGGATGTTGGGAAGTGCCTCAAAAGTGGCCTGAAAGGTGCGCTACGCGTTGGGAAAATTTGCCAGTTTTGCACCTTCAGCTCAGGAAAACGAAGCATTGACTAGTTTTGACTTTTTGGTGGGATTTTTTATCCTCTTTGATGTAATTGATGTAATTTCATGTTGACATGAAACCTTTTATTTATTCTAGAAGATTCATTCATAAAATGGCAAAAAATTAATGAATGAATTGGTTTCCTAGCTTATAGAGGCAAGTTGTTTTGATTGCCTAGATTGTAGTGCTCAGTTTAGAATTGGTTGAAACTGTTCCTAGAAGGGGGAGCTCGACCCCTATAGGTTAGAGAATGAGGATAGCTTGGTCTATATATGTAAGTTTTCATTCAGTAGCAGAGGTTGGACTCTTGGGATAGTTTGAGACTATATTGTACATATTTTACCAGCATTTTTGGCAAAGGAAAGACCAGGGTTTTGCAGCACTATTTGGGATCCATGTGGCTTTATGCCTTGATGGTGTGTTTCTCTTAGTACTTGTAAGTTTTTTATGTGCATAATTATCTCTATTTAATCTTCTATTATTAAGAAAATGAAGTGTTAAGGTAGAATCCATGAAATTTCTATGCTCTGCCTTTAAATTTGTTTAATATTATATGTTTTCTTCAGTTTAAGGAGAATCCTTGAGACCCCTTGCTCTCCTTAGCCTCTCACCTGTCTGATCTATCCATCTCACCTGCTTTAAGGCATCAAAACAATTTTCAATCTTGCCCCAAGTGGACCTCTGCAAAAACTGTGCCTCATCCCCGCACCCAAAATTTCCTTTCCCTTGATTTCAACAAAATCATAAAAAATCAATCCTAAACTCTTTGTACATAATACCTAAGCCTAAAATGAGTCATCAATTCGGTCATCTCGAGCCTTTTCGATTATCTTTTGCCGAGTTTGACCCGGAGAGAGACCTCTCCTGTCCTCGTAGGGCTAGCTACGAGGCTGAGCGTGGTTTGATGTGGCCTTGAGTCTTGCCTTATTTCAACCTAAGGCAGATTTGAGTGCTAACACCTTGGTAGATATGGGAGGAGGGTGTTATAGAGTGGTATCAGAGCGGGTTCTATTCTCTTCGAGGAATGTATAGTTTATGTTCTCTTTGGGTGTTATCTAATACCACATAGTGGTATTAGATCATGGTTCAACCCCTCGACTAGATGGGCATAATGTGTTTGTCATCCATACATGTCAATTGCATATGCATTCTTTATGTTTGTGGACTATATGATTCTTGTGTATGCATGGTGGTGGTCATTTTTACAATTGTGTTGCCATGTATGATTTGATAATGTTGTTGTTGGGATGTGTTTGTCATGAATGCATGTCAGTTGTATATGTGTTTGTTATGCATGTTAGTGTCTATATGTTGTTATGCATGCAGTGTTATGGTTATAGTTATGCATGCATAATAGGTTAGATATGCATCGTGAGTTCATTGTATGTAATTATGCCATCATGATGTTGTTTCTATGTTATGATGTTAATGTGTTGACTGAGATAGAGCAAGAGATGCAGACCATTAGAGTGAGGTTGCAGCACTAGAATTTGGGGTAAGAGAAGATCACCATACAAGTTTTGTATGTTTGGCATGCAAGTATGTTAGTCAATGGATTGTTATATGCATTAGGCTTATATACATGTTTCTCATTTTATTATTGTCATGGTTACATGCATGGTATATGCTAATGAATCAATGGGGTCATATGCACATGTGTTGAATAGTCATGAATGATAGTAACTTCTTGTTATCTAAATTGTTGTTGCTGTTTTATATTAGTTAACTTGATGATTAAGTTATATGTTAACTTTTTATTGTTATATGATAGTTAAATTCATGATTATGTTATATGTTGTTGATGAGTATGTTATATGTTAACTTTTTGTTGTTATATGTTAGTTAACTTGATGATTAGGGTTATTTCATTAAGATTTTGATGTTGTATGTATCATGTTGAACTGGATTGGTCTGTGAAGATGGTTATGGTTATGGCATTCAAGTATGAGGTGATATATTTGTGATATTGTGTTGTACTAATCTAGACTGACTATGCATATGTGATTGTTATGCGTGAATGACATATGTTTGTGAACTTATGAGGTGAGCATTTTAGATAGTTACTGTTATGGATATCATTATCTTATTTACGTTTGAGTTGTTATGTTGTGAAGTTATATCATGCTAATCTAGATTGATTGTGCAGATAAGATAGACTCCCTTGAGATACATTGAGGTATGAGCTTGCTTATGTCGCCTATTTGGTGTTTGAGTGTTTGGTGTCTATTATTTCATCTAGTTTATTTATCTAACATGGTATGTTTATAGTTTGTTTGAATGTTTGATTAATTGCATGATATGATTTTTCGTCTATAAGATTGCATGAATGAATGATCTTGTTTTAAGATGGATGTACTAATACATATGTGTTGAGATAATTGATATGTACTTGAGTATAAGTAGGTGATAGTTGTATCATTATGTCTTATGAATGTTAGTTTATTATGACATGGTTGTTAAACTTGGTAAGGTTTTATTTTAGATTAATAGATAAGTTGTCTTGATCTTTGGAACATTTGATCGATATGTGTGAGCAGTTGCAGGGAAAAATGCTTGGTATTAGCGTGACAAGGTAACAGTTGATGTTTTTATATAATTATTAGGTGGGTGATGTGATAGCATATAATAAGACTCGATTGTAACAAGGTAAAAAGGTAAAAGGAATGAATTGGGTGAGAATTCCTTTTGGCTACGTTTGGAACCAAATTTCCAAACAAATGAGTGTTTTTCATACAAGAAGTATTCTTAACCCTAATTTGTCTAAAATTATGTGGATATGTTCTATATTCATGGACATGTATTTGACAGTTATAATAGCTAGTGTCTAGTTATAGCTATATGTGTTAAGGAAATGGGAGTCCCTTGAGAGATGGAACATATGTGTTCAACTACAAGGAAACATGCTTGACATAACAAGGTAAGATAATTGGTATATTGCTATATTTATTTATGTATTGACAATTATACATTTATAGCAGTATGATGCGAGGAATTGCATGGCAAAAGAGATTGCCATGAAATCTTGAAGAAGGCTTGGGTTGAGGTTTTCCTTTAAGGCATTGGGAATCCATGGGGTTGAGTCATGGTGTTTGTTGCTAGTCATGTGCTTTTGGTATTTTGTGATTTGTTCGCAAGTCTTGATTTTCAATTTTGTTTATGTCTAGTGTATGGCCATACCACTTTGTTTACAATGTCGTATTGTTATTGGTTTTCATGGTTTTCTTCTTGTTTGTGTTTGTTCTTGCCTTTTATGTATTGAGGGTCTTAGGAATTGGTTGAGAAAGAGGAAAGTTAATGGATTTTGGGAAGAGTTGAATGAAACCCATAAGGTAATGAAAGACTCGAATGAAGCCTGATGCATAAGTAAGGGAAATCTAAGGCAATAATATGACAACTAGTTGGATTGGTTGGTTCCATTGATGTAAATAGATGGTGGTAGGAAAACCATGAGAACATTAATAAAAAAAGGTAAAGTAAATGGATTTGAGGCATCAGATACCTTGGTAATGTTGGGAATTGTTGTTCTCAATTTTTTTCATGTGTGGCACAGATAAAGGGAGTTATCTTAACCTAGACCTATTTAGTAAGTAATTATTGTTGTGTGATCATTATTATGTTTATGCCTATATATTATATATATATATATATATATATATATATATATATATATATATATATATATATATATATATATATATATATGTATGAATTTTTTTTGTCTAACAGGGTCCTCAGAAATCATAATTGTTTAATGCTAATGCTTATATGTATATATGTATGTATGTATGTCATTGTCTGATAGGATCATGATTATTTTATACTATTCTTTATATATATGTATGTATGTATCTATGTCACTATCTAATAAGGTTGTCAGAGATCATTCTTGTGGAAGAATGACTGTCTATGAAGGTGAATGACATGAAGAGGTTACTGGTTTATGAGGAATCAAGTGGGAAAAGTAACCCTGGTAGATCTACAAAGTTAGTATCATGTGGATATGAGTTTATATTATGGGTTTATACTATGCGTATGTTATGCTATGGACAGATAATGCTGGGGGGTACATCAACATAATGAAAGCAGTGTGATATGCGACATGTTGGGACACGCATGGATGGTGGAAGGATACTAGAAACAGGGTTTCCTGGTAGAGATAGTGTCGTCTCTGGATGTGTGGTACTATTGTTGTGTATATGTTGTACCTGTGATGTTGTGTCCTTGTTGTATATCTTTTGTTATGTATATATTGCATATGCAATGTTGAGTATAGATTGTTCTATGTACATGTTGGATATGTGATGCTATGTACATATTGTTCTATGCACATGATGAATATGCAATGTTGTGTGCATATGGTGTTGTGCGCATGTTTGATATTCAATATTGTGTACATATGGTGCTTTGTGCATGTTTCTATGTGGTGGTGTCTACATATGGCATGGTGTGCATGTTGTACATATGGTGCTGTGTGTATGATTGTACATGTGGTGTTGTGTGCATGTGGTGTCGTGTATAATTTGTATAGTGGGTGATGTGTGCAAGTGGTACTATGTACATGTCGTGCATGTGGTGTTGTGTAAATGTGGTGATGTGTACATGCTATGTAGGTGGTTTTGTGTACATGTAGTATTGTGTATGTGTTGTACATGTGGTATTGTGTGCATGTCGTATATGATGTGTTTTGCACATGTGGCATTGTGTTCATGTTGTACATGTTGTTTTTTGTACATGTGGTATTGTGTATGTGCATTATGTAGTTTTGGTATCGTGACATGTGTATTCGTTGTGTTGTACTCTATGTACTACATGTGTTTTGTTGTGTTGTATGTGAGGTGTAGGTACATGTATTGTGTGGTGTTGTACATCAGGTATATATGTATGTGTTGTACTATGCATCGGGTGTAGGTGTAGGTATTGTGTTGTGTTATACACCAGGTGTAGGTGTATGTGTTGTATATTAGGTGTAGGTGCATGTATTGTATGGTGGTGTACATTTTTTGTGGATGTACATGTTGTGATGTACACTATGTGTATGTGTACATGGTTCAAGAGAAGGCATTGGGTGCTTGTCAAGTGTGGCAACTAATCTGGTGTACCTACGAAAAGAACAATGGTAGAATCAAAGGGCTAATTGAAGGATAAGTATCATTATTTCATTTCAATTTTATTATGTATGTGATCTACACTTATGATTTATGATGATTACATGTGATATATGATTTTTCATTTATGATGATTTCATGTGATTCATGATTTTGATCTATGATGGTTATTTTTTTAGCTAACCAGATGTGATATGTTTATTCATGATGATTTGATCAAACGGTTAGTTTGACTTGTTGTGACAGGAAGTAAATAGGATTGCAAGTGTACCTTATTGATGAGCCACCAATGAGGTATGATGTGAATTTATTTCAATATATTGTGAGTCTAATAGGAATTATGTACTTGGTACAGGAAATCATGAAATGCTCGGTTGGGTGGTTAAAATTGATTGTAAGAGTTAGTAGCAATAACAAAAGGAATTGGAAAATGCAACAATATGTTGGTAAAGCACTTTAGGAGCAGGGTTGTTGTTGGACACTGGTACCCAATAGTGTCCATTGATTGCCATGAGCATGCTATGACAAGTATGATGGTTTTGAGATAGGAATATGCTTGGTTTTTGGACCTTCCGATGTGAGGAAACCTTTCCGAGGGAGGGGTCGCCTGAGGGACTATGTAGAAGAGAAGGGGATGCCCACGAAGCTTGGAAGTCATGTGACTGCATGGAAGGGAGTGACCAGATTGCCTGAGGGACTATGTAGTAGAGAAGGGAAGTTTGAGATGGATTTTTTTGGTCATTAGCATTGCCAGATGGAATCAAATACACATTGGGAATGTGCCCTGGAACAATGAGCCAGTACTTGTTCATTGAGGGTACGGTAGCATAGGATTGTAGCCCTGGACATTAGACACAATTTGACTTTGGTAGTGGATTATGGACTTCCTAGGAAGGAGGTTAATCTTGGTATTACTTTTAGGGTGTATGTGTGAGCCTTAGGATTCCCTTGTTGCTAATATAGGGCATCGTATCCTTTTATTTTCTGGTTGAGAAAATGTGCCTATGTATATATGTGTATATTATTGTAAACATTATATCGAGCTAGATTTATAAAGCTCCATAGAAAGTATGATTATTTGTTAGTTGAAGAAAATGTGAATAATTATATGTGGTTATTGTAAATATCGTAATGAGTTGTGTTGTAAATCTCGAGTAAATGGTATGTTTGTCATGTTTCAGTAGTGGTCATTGTAAATATTGCAACGATCTATGTTATAAAACTCCATAAGTAGTATATTTTAGTTTTCAGTGGTTTTTTTGGTTGTAAGTGTCATTGAACATCGAGGACGGTGTTCCCCCAAGGGAGAGGGTTTTATAACAACCCTGCTTAAAAATCCATCTAAAAGAAAATATATAGACCAAGGTCATGGGACATGTATTCCAAGCTAAATGGTGGGGAAAACATCCTAGTCGGTGTTCATTTGGGTTATTATGGATAAAGGAAATTGGTAAAGACTTTGGAAAGGAAAAATGGCATTAATTGGCATTTTATTTATGAAAATAGTGGAAATTAGGAGAAAAGGAAGGTGAAGAGTCACAAGTTGCATGTGAGGAGGAAAAAGAAGGAAAATAAGGGAAAATGAAGAAAATAGAGGCCTCATTAATAAAATGGCTTATGAAGATTAGTTGGTAAGCTTTTTCCAACTCAATGATCCAGGTGGATGTTGGTGGCCACCCACCTATCCCACTTGGATCCCCACAACTGTCTCTTTCAGTTTTTCGGTTTCCGTAATTGTAGCACAATTTACTATTTTAGTAGTTTTTGGGGTCCTAAACTTCCAAACTTGTTTTGAGGCCCTAAACAATGTTTTTTGGGAAAATTGGGAGCTAACGCGCTAATGTACGCATCAAACAGAGATCGGATCACAAAGTTACGACCCCGGGAAGTTGATGTACCAATTTACCCAAATGGGGCCCACCGTTTGGTGTTTCATCTTCTAGGGTTAGGTTTTTGGATGTTCAGGGTTATCCATTTTTTTTCAACTATAAATAGGTCTTCTAGCCTCATTGTAACACAGTTCAGAGGCATGTAGCTGCCACATCTCTTCTCAAAGATAAGCTACCATCGCCCTAGCTAGTTTATTTCCATTGTTGTTTGTAAGCATATTTCAGTATTTTACATTAATGAAATGAAGTATTATTTCCGCTGCATCTCTGTGTTTATGGTTATCTTTGTAATTTGTTTCATTCCTTTTTAAATCTAGATCACTCGGGATTTTCTTCAGTTCAGTTTTGGAGTTCTTTCTCTATTCTCTCTCTCTCTCTCACACTCTTGGGTACTTAGAGTTTTCTTGGAGCACTTCAACATTGGATCAAGAAAGGAAAAGAAGGAAGGAAGGAAGGAAGCAAAGATCAAGCAAGAAATAGCAGGATCAAGCAACTACAATGGGTTTACTTGTAGGTATCGATTTGCATGTGTGATTTCCTTGCTAGATTTAGCATGCAGTTATGCTTGTGTGTTCTTGGTTCTCTTGCTGTCATGGGCCTAATTTTTGCTAGGCGTGACAATGTTCTTCAGCCTTTCCTTGCCATTTCCGGATAGCCATGGTGAGATGGGGTTCTCATGTTTTGGTTGAGCTAGATTTCCAAATTGATTCGAAGCTAAGTGAGGTGGATCTATGAATGAAAAAAAAATGGCTTAGTGATCCCTGAACGAGATTGTGGACTGCAGTAAAAGCACTGGCGTAGTGACTCTTGAACCAGACTACGGGTTGTGGTAGATCTAGGTATTGTGTGCCTCGGTGGGCTTAGGAATCATCAACCAGTGAATGGTGTGATATATGTTAAAGCCTAGAGGTGGTTGCCCTTGATTAGGCCTAGGAATCCTTATGGGTGATTAGTGGGATATATGGTAAAGCCTAGAGGGTGGTGTCTTGATTATGCACAGTGATCCCTGGATCAAACTCTAGACTACAATAAAGCCTAGAGACTAGGAGATAGGAAAATTCCTCATGATGTAGGTGGAGAAATCTGGTGATGTCCATGGTTGTTTATGGCCTAGTAACCTAGTGAGGGTTGTGGTAAAGCTTGATTCTATTGATGAGGGTGATGTGGTTTAAGCTCAGGAAGCCTTGGTTGGTTCTTTTAGTTTGAGTTCCACATCCGTGCTTGGAATATGGCACAAGGGTGATTGGCTGAAGAGAGACTTGGTGAAGCCAATCTACCATTGGGTAGAACGTGGTAGTCCCATATTGGGTTGGATTTTGCATTCATTAATAAGAGTTCTTTTCCTTGGTATTTTATGAGAAAATGTACTTGTTAATACGTGGCACTTATGGTTGTTGTATCCTCATTATTTCTTTTGTTTATATGCTAGTTATAAATATGCTTCATGACAGTGAAAATGTATGGTTCACAACATGTTTTGATTTGTAAATAATTGAGCAATGGATCTATGACCTAATAGATGATAACGCAGCTAATGCGATAATGCAACAATAATTCTTAGTGTTTCTTAGATAGATATAAGACCCTTATGCTCAAATATGTTGTTTAAACATGTAGAATGCATATTTGTGACATGTTTGACGAAATGTTTGTCATGGCTAGTAGGGGTCCAGTCAAGTCTTTGTTCAAGAATTTGTATTAGCATCATTGTCTCTATGTTTCTTTTCATTTCTATAAATTCCATGAAGTCCTGGGCAGTGACTGGGTCCTAGCCTTGGAATTTATCCTTAAATCATGCAGTCGTTGGCATAACACTAGCATAAATATGCTACAATCGCACTCAAGCAGGCTCATGGGAGCGATTGGGACCCTCAGTCCCTTGGAGGGCTTGGCAAGGGAGTGACTAGGGCTCTAGGTCCTTGAACTGCTAAGTTTCCTGAGGGGTTGGTCACCTAGAAAGGTGGCGTAGCTCTTGGAGATTCTATAGGATGCGTGGATGGTCAGCTAGGTTGTGTTTTGTTGATTGCACTTCCTTAAGGTCACCTAGGAGGTTGAATCGGATCATAATGGTCTCTCATCACATGTTTACCTCAGTTGGTCGGTTACTTGGGTAGATATGGGAGGAGGGTGTTACAAATAAAATTACTCAATATAAGAATGAGTCAATCCAATTTGTTAAATTGTTAAGAGAATGTCCCTAGCACAAAAACCTTTATAGGACATGTGAAAAGATTCCTATCATTATATATGGAAACAAGATTCATGTAAAAAATAAGCAAGTGAAATACAAACAAGTTATTTTTAGGGGATAAGAACCTTCAATACTATGGGAACTATATTAATGGTGTAATGGTATATAAAGCCTAAGCTATTAGAAACTAAATAAGAAATTGCATATTCATATTCCATAATACATGTGAGAATTTGTATTGAATTTTTAATAGAGCTAATTATGTGAGAATTTGTATTGAATTTTTAATGAAGCTTTATAGTTACTTGGTGTGCATATGTTACAATAGATAACAATAAACCTTTGGTAGGCATATTACCAATCTCATAACCATTAGAATAATAAAATTCATGGTTATATATATATATATATATATTCTTGGTTTAAGTATCATTCACTCGATGATTTATTGAAAGAAACTTATTTAAACCATAATTCACTTGATAATTATTGAAAGAAACTTATTTAACCATATCGATAGAAACGTATTTAATATATGGTTAAAAAGTTTTAAAAAACTATTAATGACTATTGCAATTCATAGATTTATAGAGGTAAATTTTTTTATTTTTAAAATTAATAAATTTTTTTAGCATACAAAAGAATGCTCTCAAGGAACCATTATTACGTCTAAATTATTAATTATAATTTAATAATTTATAAATCATAACTTTAATATTTGGAAAAAAAATTATGAATCAAAATTATTCAAACAAAAAACAAATCCTAACATGTTTAAATCACTATGTTTAAATTTGATACACAAATTTTATTTACTATTAAATAATTTAATTTAAAGAGGAGGAAAGAAAAAACCGCTACTAACTATATTTGAATGTGCTGGATGAATTTTCGCAGCCCTTAAAATTGTTATCTTAATGCATCATTAAATGGTTATGTTCCTGTCGTTGAAAAAACTTCAAATTTGATCTGAATTATGTGGAGGGTTGACGGAGAGGTAACATGAATTCAAGTAAAATATCTTGAAATGTTACAGAAATTAAAAACATAGGCACAAGCTATGTCTGAGGATACCCAAGATGTCTTTCATGTTTTGTCAAGCGTCCGCCATGTTTCGCTTCTCTGCTTCTGTTTTACTCCTCGTCATCATGGTTTCGCTTTGGCATTTTGAAATGATTGCAGGAGTCACAGACTCCGGGGATGGTAAGCCTAACACTTATATTTATTTCTGTTACATTAGGCAAGTCATGTGCATGCTTATTAAATAAATAACGATTCCTTTTCATGTGTTCAGCGAGCATGATACTGTTGATACAAAGGCAATTGCAAAATACCCCGTCGACATGGAAAAGGGGAGATCCTTGTGGTTCAGAATGGGTTGGCGTTTCTTGCGTTGGCTCCAGAATAACTTCATTGTAAGTCTTTTTGCACCCTGCTTTAATAATATAAGAACAACTCATCTTCCAATTGAAAAACCAACCTAGCTTAATATCATCTCATCTTCTAAACCAATATGCCAGTCTTATAGAAAATTTTGAAACTTCTATGTGATTGAATCTTTCCATGGTGAAAATTTTACAGGCTTTTGTCTTCAACAAATGTGACAGGACAGTTGCCCTATGAAATTGGGCTCCTTTCAGCCCTGCAAATTCTGTAAGTCAACTAAAGCCATCTAATATGCATCTTGATGTTTGCAAAGTAGAGGAGGCCATAGAGAGCCATTTATCTGAATTTTGCACTTACATATCATATCATACCTAGGTCTAGCTTTAATCAGATTTTAGATATTTATTTAGCAGTAGTCTAAACACACTGCTTTTTTGCCCTGAAAATCATAGAAATTTTGGCAATATTTTGATAAAATCAGGTAGGGATTTTTGTAAATCCAGGTTACAGTTATGAAACTTCAATATTTTGGGTGCTCCAGAACTTTTTGATGGTGCTGAAACCATTTCCACCATCAAAAACATGATCCAAACACTGCTACTGTAAGATTTCTTGATATTTTTTTGTCCCGATTCTGGCCACTTTTGGCCGTGGGGCCAATTCCTGCCACTACTTCATTGATTGATCCTCCACCACTTGCCCTTTTGTACAGTACCTAGATTTACTTGGTGGTTTTGTCTGACAATTTTGCCCACACTGCTATTTCTCTCCACAATCTGAGTTTTTTTGGAAACATCTTAAAATAGAAATGTTTGAATAGTTTTTTTAAGATGGAAATAGATTTAGCACCATCAAAAATCTAAGACACCCAAAATACTGAAACTTCATATGAAGTAACCAAAATTTACAGAAAAATACGTCAAAATTGATCAAAATAACACCAAAATCTTCATTGTTTCCAAAAAAATATCACCTCCTTACATTACTCATGGGCTAGCTTCTATAGTGCAACTAAAAAATCACTGGCTATGACCCTCTTGCCATTTATAATAATAATAGGGAATTACGGTTGAATTGACAAGAAAAACTTTTATTGCAGGGATTTGTCCTACAATCCAGGCTTGACAGGACCGATTCCGAGTAGTTTGGGAAATTTACAACAGCTTCACACGTTGTAAGCATTTTGAACCTTGTGATTAGCGCGTGATTAAAGCATGGGTATTTCTTCATATTGTTGACAACACGTTAATTTCTAGTTTGTCTTAGGATTTTGACAGGCTGTAGTTTTAATGGGCGCATTCCAACAGAGCTGGGCAAACTGCAAAAGCTCCTTACTCTGTAAGAAAATAAACCATTGTTTATGTTAGGCTTCATTTAAACGTTTGGGAAAAAATGTTAAATTTTGATTTTTGTTATTTAAGATGAGTTATCGATTGTATATATAGTTTCAGTATCTTAAAATTTTTTGGACATAAAATATAGAAAATTTACCATTTGAATCTGTAATTCCAATAAATTTCTATTATATTCTAAACAAATTAGGAACAAAAAAAACCGTAAAAACTTCCTACACTTTATGACATCCTGAATCGTCATTGATTTTGTAGGGACGTTAATTCGAATAGTTTGTCGGGAAGTATTCCTCCTTCTTTGGGAAATCTTACGAAACTCTACTGGTTCGACTTCGGCAATAATTCCATTGGCGGAGAACTTCCAGTCGAGCTGAAGGGGCTTGTTAATTGCGGTCACTTGTAAGGATTATTATATTTTTTTTGTGCAGGAATATGCATTTTGTAGCTTGATGCGTGTAGAAACTTACCTGGTTATGTCGTTGGTTGTTGAAGCCACTTTAATAAAAACCGATTGAGGGGATCGATTCCACCAGAGATTTTCCACGAAAATATGAACCTTGTGCATGTGTAAGTACCCATGATTGATTAAATTCAATTCGCAGAAATTGTTTCCATCAAATTAGGCGCTGTTGATTACTATGGCGACCCTATTATCATGTGCAGGTTGTTCGATGACAATTTGTTTACCGGAGAGATCCCCTCTACTCTTGGAAACGTCTCAACTTTGGAGATTGTGTGAGTCTCTGATATGATCTCCCCGTAGTTCATTAAGTTCTAAATTATCTATCGGAAGTCTCCAAGATTCTTTATGTGACCATCCAAAAAATTTCGATGATCGACAGGAGGCTTGATCGAAACTCTTTTGAAGGTCAAACACCAGTAAGCATCCGACAATTGGGACGACTTTATTCATTGTAAGATCAATGCTGCATCACAAATTTTATTCATTGCTAATTTTTTTTACAGGTTGGATTCTATTCTATTTCATAGGATTTAGTTAAGTTTCAATATTTATTTAAGATTTGAGATGGATTTATTTAAGTTTTAAAATTTATTTAAGGTTTAAGATATATTTAGGATTTTATTCTCAGTCTAGTCTTATAAGTCATCATGTGTACGGTTATGTAGTCAAGAGATTAAAGAGATTATAAATTTTTATAAAATATCAAAAATATGTCTTTTATAGAAATGTCATATCCCAGTAAAAGAAAACTTTGCACTGATTTTGTGCATTTTGTCAGGAACTTATCAAATCATCAAACTTTGCACTGATTTTGTGCATTTTGTCAGGAACTTATCAAATAATCAACTCATGGGTTCCATACCTGACCTATCCGGGATGAGTAATCTTCAATTTCTGTAAGTAGAAAGGTTTAGATTAGCTACCAATTTTTTGTCGCACAACATAGATATATTTTAAATATGGATCTAATTTGAGTTTCTATCTATTTTAAATATGGATCTAACTTGAGTCCAAAGAGATTCAATTTCTTTACCTGCAATTTTTTTATGATCTCACATTATTTAAATTTTTTTTATTTTGGTCAAAATGATCAAAATTCCAACTTTAATAATGAACAGATGTTACACATCATACTATGCTGTAGAATGAACTGTAAAACAAGCCTCTAAACTTAATTGAATTCTAACCAACCATATTTGGTTACTGACCCTTTGCAGTGACCTAAGTCACAATCCATTCGAGCTATCCGTTGTTCCTACCTGGTTATCTGAATTAGAATCATTGAACACTGTGTAAGTTCAAGTGATCTGATGTCTGGTGTGTGATTTTAAAACGCCGAATTATAAAAATATGATCATGATGGTCATGTTTGGCTATCTTTCATATTAACTGGTTTTTCTATACCATTTGTCTTGTTCCATAGTATGATGGAGAACAGTTCATTAAATGGACAGCTTCCTTCAGAGGTTTTTAGCGCGCCGCAACTTGAGACAGTGTGAGTGTATTCAGTACTTTATCTACTTTGTCGTCCACATTACAATGTCGAAATCTCAGACTTGAACGGTTAGTAATCCTATTTTTTTTAATGACATAGGATACTCTCCCATAATTCTATAGACGGGTCTCTGCAAATCGACGACACTTTCAGCAAGCAGATGCAATTGATGGACTTTCAGTACAATAACATCACAGGCTTTCTGTCGGGATCAAACTATAGCAATACTTTGTTGTAAGGATTTTCTTGATAAACATGCAAACTGATATATTTGGTCATCTTGTACTGTACTTTGGGGTGGCTAGCAATTTTCCTTTTGTTACTAAAATTTAAATTGAAAAATTTTGAACATTCAAAGGAGATGCTGTATGTTCCTCAGGGAAGAAAAACTTACATATTTAAATTAAACTTTAAACTTTCTTGGAATTTAATGCATCTAAGAGAATAACTATTAGTTAGAATTATCTTTAAAAAGTTAAATTGAATAAATTCATGTATCTGTGAGCTAAGATCAGCATGTCTATTCTCATGGCTAATCTCAAGGGTTTTGTGCCTTTAGAGTCATGAAAAGTTTAAACAATTGAATCCAGCCATTCACCCAATTCTGAGGGGTTTCAAGTCTTTATAATCATGTGCAATCCATTCATGGAGCAATAGCTATTTTGTGGTTTATTGAATCAAACAATTCACCGAGTTCTTAAGGGTTTTGAGTCTTTATAATGATGTTGAATTAAGTAATTCATCAACCAGCCATTCATATTTGATTGTTTTATTTTGTGTTTAATTGAATTAAGCAATTCACAGAGTTCTTAGGGTTTTTGAGTCTTTATAATCATGTAACTCTGATCAATTGAATCAATTCATATTTGAGTGTCTTATTCTGTGGTTATTTTCTCTGTCCATCTATCAATGTAACCGCAAGGTTGGTTGCTTTGGGATGCAGACTTAAAGGCAACCCTGTTTGTGATTTCCGAACATTAGCTGGCAACCTATGCCAACCTGAAGCAGCTGAACAGACCCCCTACGAAACTGATATGACACAGTGTGGAAACCATGTCACATGCCCTCAAGATTTCCTGAAAGTCAATCCTCGGAGTTGTGAATGTGCAGCGGCCTATGTGGGTGTCATGGTGTTCAAAGCTCCAAGTTTTTCAGTTTCGACGAATACAACCAGATTCCATGAACTGGAGAATTCTCTATTCACCAACTTAAACTTGACAAAGGGATCGGTATACATCCGCTATAAGTTGTTTGATTCCAACGGGTACCTGAATATACAAGTCTGGCTTTTCCCATCGCCTGGGAGGAAGTATTTTGAGCGATTACAGCTCGTAAAGATTCTTTACGCTTTGAGCAATCATGACTACGTACCTCCACTGGGATTTGGACCTTACTATTTCATATCAATAGAGCTTTACAACTTTTTGGACGGTGAGAAACTGAACTTTACTCTGATTCCTGGTTTCCGATTCATCCTGCTATTCTTCATAAGATTCCCTGGTTGCTTTATTGCAGAGGGATCGAAGAATCTCAGTCAAGGGGCAATAATTGGAATAGCAATTGGTGCAACGCTGTTGATCTTTGCCATTATTGCTGTTGGGGTTTATGCATTATTGCAAAGAAAGAAAGCAGCGAAGGCAGTTGAATTATCGAACCCATTCGGTATGATATGAGATCCTCTTCTTTAAAGTACTTGCTTTTAGCTTTGCCATATGAATTTCGTGTTAGAAAAGGAAACTGATTTATGTTGGGTTTTCATTAGCTTCTTGGGGAAAAGGAAGCCGAAGAGATAGTGGAAACGCTCCCAAACTGAAAGGGGCTCGATTTTTTTCTTTTCAAGAACTGAAAATGGCTACCAATAATTTCTCCAAGGATAACGAGATTGGTTCAGGAGGCTACGGCAAGGTACGGAAGTTCTAGTCGTTTATCTACCCCCCAGCGGTGTATGTCAAATGTAGCTTAAACGCCCCATTTTCCGGCGGTTTTTCAGAGTTGTCGATGAATATTCAGTCATCCAATTTGCATAAAATTCGAATCCACGATTATATCAAGCAATTTTTCAAATTTCCGCAATTGATAACTGCACAGCAGGTGTTTTAACTTATTTTAATCTGTTTAAATGACAATTCCACCAATGTATATTTTAGGATCTGCGATTTTATGAATACCCCGATTCAGACCAGGGGGCTATTTCATTAGCCCTTAGATCGCGCCTTCACAAAGCACAGCTCAACATGTACTGTATAGCACAATATCTGATCATAATCTCAAATATTTAAACCTGCTGACCTGCATAAATCCACCGCTACGGGAAACAGGGGATTGGGGTTCCTACGATTTCAAAACAAGACGAATTTAGGAGTGTTTTTTTTTTTTTCAAAAAGAAAAAAACAACTTTTTCCATTGATTAAAACGAAAGATAAAGAAAAACCTTTTCCATTGATTGAAACGAAAGATAGTTGCATTTGTCAGTTGCTGTAAATATCTATTAACCATCCTAAAAAAAACTGTAAAAGAGACTGAATGATAGATAGCCCAGAGGGAACAGCCTTTTGAAAAATAGCAGAATAGGCCGTCGAAGGGGTCAAAGCCTCCTCTAGAGTAGCATGAACCAGATCAATCTGGATCCAACAAAGTGTAAAAGTTTACCCAAAACGAAGCAAAAGAAAATGACTCCCTGCACCAAAGTCGGAAATCTGTATAAAGTAGTTAGAAAGACCTAACCAAAAGGGCACGTACTAAGTAAAGAAAACAGGATCATCGTTAGAAGAAGAATGCCCCAAGCTAATAGAACTATTGACAAGGTAACTAACCAAATCTGCCGAGGCATGACAGAAGCCCCTAGCTTGGAGAGTAAATCTGCCTCAGCATTTTGCTCAAAGAAAAATGTGGCAGAAAGAGATCGAATTAAAATAAATCATCATCTATTTAATTTATTCCAACCAGTGAAATAATGATGGTATTCCAAAAGGTATTGGGTCTTGGATAGAGTGCTTTATTAAGGGATTTCTTCATGTAAAGTCACATGTTTAATTCTTCACCTTGATTGAGGTGATATATCGGAAATGATTAATATGTAATTCTTCCAAACTTACAAGGAAAAACAAATAATGGCACCTCTCTCTCGACCCTTGAGCCAAGATGCACATGGAAACACCCCAGAGAACCTGTACATGTGCGCTAAAGTTGGTGCCAAACCCCCTGACCAGAAGAAATGAAAGGCTGGGGAAAGTCACTGATTTGGACCCATAGGGAATGAGGAATTAAACACATGGTTTCACAAATCTGCATATTTGCGAAATGAGAAGAGAAAAAGAAATTATTATTGTTGGCTTGTTGGGGCTTGACCCAAATTTAGAAGTGATTTAACCAAACAAATTCCGAAACCACTGGCCCTTTTAGCAACAGTGCGTGGTGCGTGGATTGAGGTCTCACCCGAGGTAGTATGGAAGGGTGCTAGAACTAGGTTTCCGCACCCTAGGGATGTCTTGATGAAGTCTAGCAAGTTCGTGAGCCAGTCTTACACTCTTGCGTTGCTCCGCACAACCATCTGCTCTTCGCGACTTGTGCAACTGCTTCTACGCAGTTCTGTAAAGAGCGCGAAGAAGTGTTGTCTAGATCCATTATCCTTAATGTGCTATTATTATAGATCTTACTTAATTGTGTGGGCCCAATATTCTCATTAATCATTCAACATTCATAACAAGTAAGCGCAATCATAAAACTGTAAAAAGATGCATAAATATAACAGAAGCATAGACACGCGATATTTCAAAATCAACTTATCTTTTATTAATTATTTGTCCAAGTACAATCTAAATTCCGCTTTGCGCACTCAGCTGCAGGGATCTGTGCATATAGCTACAGACTCTATCAGGCTTCTGTGCACTCAATTGTAGAGCCTCTTACCACTACTACAACCCAAGACTCGGACTTACAGACTCAGAGCTCATTCATCATGCAAAACCCATATGACTTCTCAAAGCTAAGTCTGACTTTACCCTTAGAGCCTCGCTCTATTTATACAATCCCATGGTCTGCGAACCATGGGTAGGTCGACATACCATACATTAAATTATATTATTTTAGGGAAAACAACCCTAGACTCTCGTGCTCCACACCCGCATTTCGCGAGGTCTTTACATTATCCTTGACCAAAATTCAGGCTTCA
>APFE030086206.1:9033-43772 GCA_000404065.3 Pinus taeda
CCAGGCGGAGGCGCACAAGAAAAGCAGAACCGCTGTCCCAGCCAGAAACCCAGAAACTCCATCAAACACAGTTACCAGCACACGAATAAACGACTCTGCGCGCAACAACACAAACCCTGTCAACCGAACACAGCATTCCCCCAAAACAACAACTAACCACCATGCGCGCAGGTTATAGGGCCGTCCCGCACCATCTTCGGCGGGGGGCTTCGCCCAACTACCAGCCCCGAGCAGAAAGACAAAGGGAAAACCATACATCGTCGAAATGAGCCCAGACCAACCATGTAAACGGCGCGAAGGGAGTGTTTTAAGGTTCTAGGTGATATCCCACACGGCCAGCTCCACGGTGGACAAGTGTCGTACCGGAGCCATGTGGGTTGACGCGTGTAAAAAGGACGTGGCGGGGAGGGCGCACATGTATTGGCGACCCTCCCCTAATGGGGGCTGTGTAAGAGGAGAGGAGAAGGCGGAGAAGGCGGTTTGATCTGGCCAAGAGACTCACAGCGTATTATGGAAGTTATTATGGTTAAATGTGGATTTTTTTTAATTTTTTTCAGAGTGATTTTTACGATGAAGAATATGGATGAAGAATGAGAATTTGAGAGAGGTAATTTGAAATTTTAATGAGTCTTAAATTTCACTCAAATTAATTAATCTATTTTTATTTGTAAATATTATTTATTTAAATAAAAATAAAATTATGTTTAAAATTGTTAATAAATAGTTAAAATATAAAAAATTTAAATCAGATTTGAATACTAGGAGATTCTGAATTTTGAAATATTATAGATTGGAGAGTAAGACAAGTACCAGGGAATTCTAAATTTTTTGTAATTATTATAGATTTTGAGATAAGACAAGTGGTGGGTATCTTTTGAAATATAAGGTGTAATTTTAAATATTCATATTGATTAAATTATTAAAAATATTAATTTCAAATGAGTGAAAGAAAATGACAAGGATTGTTTATAAAAAAATGGAAATATATTTTAAATGTTTAAAATATATACTTCGAAATTTTTTGATTTGAAAAATTTCCATCCAATTTATGGATCGATTTCCAATTGGAATCCAAATTCAAACAATTAACTATAACATGTGAAAACCAATAATATCAAAAACACAAAACACAAGATTAAATATTATTATTATAAAAAAAAAAAGTAAACCTCAAATACAACATTCATCGTTATCGTTATAGGGCAAGAGCTAACCAGCCTGCCATAGGGCATTAAATGCCCGTATGGAGACTGGCTGTAGCATCTATGTCAAAATAGTCATGCACCCATACATGCATTCTTCCAATCAGTTTCCGGCTTCAGTTTCCGGCGTCGCGCCAATTAACCACCGATCAGGGAACGAGGGACCCACCATCCATGCGCTGGCACCGGGACCCATTCCCAAACAGCCACCTCCCCTCGCGCCAAAATACCATTTTCATTTTTGCGGTTCGAACCTGCTCTGCTTATCCTCTGCAACCGTCTGCGCATGCTCTGCAACCGTCTACGCATCCTCTGCGCTGGTTAGCTCTCGCCCTCTGCGCATCCTCTGCAACAGTCTGCACATCATCTGCACCCACCTCGCCAGGCAGGTTAGCGAATTTGGAGTCTGATTTGACCCGTTTTGTTTTTCTATGAGTTTCTCAGATTCAATCTCGCAATTGTGAGATCTTGTACTGAGCTGAATGATTGTTTAGTTTGATACTTTCCATTAAGTAATATCATCTAGACTTTGTTTCGTCTTGCTTTTGAGACTTCTTTTTAAAGAAGAAACATGAATAGAAAAGTGCTCATGACAATGCCAAACCTTACTTAAATCTGGTCATTTTACCTTTTCCTGCTCTGGGGTATAAATCTGCTTGCCTCTCCTTTCCCATCGTAAATAAGCTTGTATTTGAACAAGCTCCTCAGGTATTGATATTTGTGGTTTGCCACTATTTCCCTTTTGTGGTGTGCCACTATCACCCCTAGGCAAGTCAATACGGAAGTTTTGGCCTTCATACTTAAACCTGCAAAAAAATAAAAATTGTATGATGACATGGTTGGTGTTGGGTGAGAATGCAATTTTGGAAATATTTTAACTGGAAGTGAACATTCAAAGTAAAAAACACACTCACCATTTTTCTCTTGATTGGTCATACAAAAGAAATTCAATTGCAGATATGTTTGTGTCAAGAATTTCAATCGTCAAGAAAGAGCTTTCCCCGGACTGCAAACTAGAAGAAGCAAGACGCACACTAGATTCAGAGGATATACTACTAACAAACAAATGACACTTCAAATCTGAGCAAAATTAAGGCCCTTGACCAAAATCCATTAACTAATCTTGTTTGGCATCTAGAAGTTAGAAAGAGAAGAAAGCTGGCCTTTGTAAAAGGAGTCCGCAAAGCTCTTTTTTTATAATCTTGTGTTCCATTGGGCCTATGCGATGGAAGAATCCAATTCCTATGAAATGACAATGATTGATCAAAATCTCGCTAATTTAAAGAGATTCAAAGTAATGGCAAAAAGAGATGTGCCCAAAAAGGTTAACAAAGAAAGCTTCCAGTAAAGGCAAAAGACTTACTTCTTGTCAGAACTAACAGCACCCCAATGAAGAATTAAGGACGGATTGCTATTCGTAACCTGCAAATGAATCGTTGTTGGAGATCCAGCTGTAGACTTAACAACATTCACCTGTAAACAGTGGAGGATCAGAAGTTTCTTAAATCAAAAGTTGACTCAAATTTCGGCCAAACATTGCTATGCCATAGGATTTGAGATGTACCTGCAGCTGAGACTGCCCATCAAGGTTGAATTTCTCAACAAGCTGCTGCAAATGATATAAGAATGTAAAAAATAGTTAGTATCCACTCTTTCAATTGTAGACTGATGAGATTAAGCCTTAAGGCACAGATTCCTACCATTACAACTTTCTTTTTAAATCAGCAAAGAGTTAGAAGGTCCATCTGTTGATATGATAGAGACTGCAGAGTGTACTACCACACTACAGAAAAAAATAAATTAAAATGACAAAAGGCTATTGAGCTTAAGAAATTCAATCATCTATTGTGTAAATGTGCTATTATTTTCTCAGTTCTGTGCTCAGGTGAAGAAAATTCTTTAGTACCAATAATGTACATGCCAGACATTTCACTTATGTTACAACCTCCAATCCCCTTTTGTAATTGTGCATTTAAGTCAAAGGAACACGTTACTACACTCCAATTTATAAACCATAAGGTTTTTTCATTTTTTTAATTGGGAACCATGGTAAGGGAAACATTTTATTGAATTGATGTCTCTATCTATCAGAAATTGGCACTATCAGTGGCTGTGATTAGTGCCTGGATTTTCCCAGAGGTTTGAACTTCTGCTGATGATTAGAAAATTCCGTGGTAAACCATCAAAAAATAGTCCACTTCTATCAGCATGCATATTTTCCAATCTGTATTTGCATATAATGTGACACTGTGCATGCACTTTCTTTGGGCCTTCTCCCGAAGCTAATACATTGAAATCAATATCACTTAAAAACCAATGAGAACTCTAAAAGAAAGTACCTCAGAAGCAGCTTGATCTGTTGCTAGAACTGCACGAGGCCCAAGCCAGCCCACAGTGGGGGTCACCTTGAAACAGATTTTGTTTGGTAAGAGGAGACCGTTGTCCAAGAATTTACTGTAAAGACTAGTCAATGACAGATCCATCTCCTGCTCCTGAAAAACCTATGGACCAAATTCATCTTTGTGCCAAATGTATAAACCCAAATGCTGAAAACCACCAAATCATCATACTAAGTCTGGATCTCCTATGGTCCTCTGTTTCTTCTGTCAAATATGGGAACCCAACTAAAGATCTGTGAAAATTTCTTTGGTGGATCCACTAAAACTTATGTGATTACTCTTGATTTCCCAAGCAGAGAAAAACAAAAATCCACTAAAAATTATGTGGTTACTCTTGATTTCCCAAGCAGAGAAACACAACAATCTTTCTCAGTATTCAGATTTCAATTCTCTTGTCAAATGAGCACCCTCGGTATGTTTGGAAGTTTAAAATGCACAATATATGGTTACGTTTGACTGAAGTAATTGATCTAAGTTACATGGACTATGGTATGTTGGGCACTCGAAAAAGGACCGCATGAACAGTAATTACTTGTTTAAGTTGTTATGGACTACGGTTCTTTCAAGTCTCTGTCAATCCATTGGTTTGACGAAAATTAAGGGCAAGACTACAAGGAAAATCTCATTCAGTATCACACCAAAAGTTAGTCTGTCAGCATGCTTTCGAGACCATAAAGATTATTGAAAGTTCTATTATAAAACTTGACTGTTAATTCAATGTTGTGTCATCTTCAATACAATCCAAACATCTTCTAAAATCCATTGTTTTTCTCCTTTTTATTTCTGTCTGCTATAAATAGAATGATTATTGTATATGTCACGGTGAATGGTGTTATCTATTTCAATATGGAAATGGCTAAAGAGAGGTTCCTATTATGAAAAAATTGTGAATGTAGATCTGCGGCCTAGTTTAAATGCCAGTTAAGAAACCCATCCTGCTGAGTTTTTGTGTAGATTAGGAGACGCCGGCAATTGAAAATTAAAAATCTGAAGATTGCCAAAACCTTATGGTAATTGTGAATTATGAAAAAATTGTGAATGTAGATCTGCAGCCTAGTTTAAATGCCAGTTAAGAAACCCATCCTGGCAATTGTGAGAAAACTGTAAATTTCATTGATCAATATTAGCAGATTGATCCATTTCACTGATCTGCTATACAATAATAGCTTGAGAAGAAACAATCCAGCTACCATTGGCTTGACCAAATTGTGAGCTTCTTTGCATTACAAGGTGCTTACTGGTGAAATTCCTGTGGAAATTAGTTAACTTCAGTTCCTGGAGATCTTATACCATTATGAAAATCAGCTCAGTAATACTACCTCTGTTGATATTGGGGGTTGTTCCAGCTGAGTGTGATTTTTTTGGAAATCATTTCTAGTTCTTCAAAAATTGGACTTGGTAGACAATGAACTCTCTTTGAAGAATACAAGCAAATTATAGATTGTTTAGAGGCATACAATTTCTACTTCACTATAACATCCCATCGGTGATCAACAAGACAAGCACATGTGAGAAGACCACCAAGAAGCAAGCACAGTCATCCAATCAAGGAGAAGTGAGACTCCCCCAACCAAAGGCCTCCAAGGAACCAGCAGCGAATCCCATAAATGTGATGAAAATTACAAAGCGGAACCTCATACAATATGACGTGTAACAGGTTTAATGTTCAGTTCTTACTTTCCAGCCCAAATATTGCCAACTATTTTCAATGTGACCTCTCTTACTAAATCTTTTAAAGATGGTACACCTCTTACAATCTGCATGCTTCATGAATTTTTCCTACAGCATTTCCTTTTTGCCAACCAGCATACAAAAAAATATAAATGGCATCTCCAAATGCTTTAACAGAAACAGAATGATGTACCCAGTCTTGGCTTCAAATGAGATACTGGCAGTGCATATAAGATCGCTGTCACGCAACATACATCTACACTCTAGAGCTTCTTTCAATTACCGTTACCAATAATCACCACAAGAACAGTTCCCATCTTTGAAATGATGGAAACGGCTGGTATCCCTCATAACAATTTCTCGGCTAACTATCTTTGAGATGTACTTGCTGGCAGAGTGACAGTCATCGCACACCTTCTATAATCTGTTTAGAAATATGGGTACAAGGATTAGAGGGGAGAAATGAAAATATACCTGGAAGATGCCATGGATCATATTTGTAGAGATCATCTATTATAGGAACAGGGATCATCTGAACAGGGATTTTCTTAACAGGGATTTTCTTTGCAACATATATTGCATGTTATTATGTTTCTTTCAGCAATGTATTTAATATACCAAGATGAAGCATTTGAAAGTCTATAATACTGTTTTGTGCATGGGTAGGAAATATTGAAGGGTCTTGAGTGTAAATTTACACAGTACAAAAAATTGCATTTCAAGTGGTGTTCAATATTTATAGCATGAATTGTTGCTCATATGTTTAGTCAATATTCGTGTTCCCTCATTTCTATAGGGATTTGAAGAATGAAGAAGTGGGACTTGATCAATGAGTTGGAGGTTGAGGACCCAGAAGGAATGATAGAGTTTTCAGCGGAAGATTTGACATGGATAGAAGTAGCAGGAGACCAAGTCGCGATTATTCCATATTGTCGACTTGAGGATTTTATAAGTGGAGAGCAAATGAGGGAAAGTGCACCTACTCGATTTGTTGCTAAAACTCGACGAATTAAAGATGTGAAGGATATCAAGAGGACAAATTCTTCAACATATCTAGAATATGTTGTGTGAGTCTCTCTCTCTCTCTCTCTCTCTCTATCTATCTATCTATCTATATATATATAATTTTGATTTTAAGTTCATTATGTCGAACATGCATAAATATTTTATTTAATTTTTGGTAAATTCTTGATCACAGATATTGGTGTGCCTATGGTCCAAATCATGTACAATCCAGCAATGTAGCTGAACCTGGATCTACAACTAAAAAACGTCTTCCACGTCACAGCATCAAAGTTGGTTGTCAATGTCACTTTATTATGCGACGACTTGCTCTTAGACCAAATGATGTTGTTCTAATATATACAGCATGCAAACATATTGATGACAAAAATGTGGTTTGTCATGGAAATGAGGCAAATGGCATGCCGCAGAAATTCAATTTTGCGCCGCATTTAACAGAGCATATACGAACTATTGTTGAAGATTTGGTTCGTGATGGTTTTAATGCTACGATGATCTGGGAAAATTTTATCTTTGATTTAAGGTATGGATCTGGTGAGTTGTTCACAGGGGCACCTCGAGATTCTTTCATGACAAGAAAAGATGTGTCAAACATGTACAATAATATCAAGAGGCGGGAGTATGTGAAGCATGAAAGTGATCCAATGAGTGTGGATTGTTGGGTTAGTGAGTGCCCAGAGAGCTTTTTCTTCTACCAACAACAAGATGTTGTTAGAAACATCCCTTTCATTATAGGCATACAAACTAAGTGGATGCTTTCAATGATGGTGAAATACTCACACAACAACATGTTATCAATGGACTCCACTTTTAGCACTAACAAATATGGGGTAAACATATTTACCAAAACTTCATTTATTCAACTTTATTTCAATGTCGTCCTCTTATATGCTTATAATCTTGTTTTCTTATTGTAATGCAGTATCCACTGTACACCATAATGGCTTTTGATGATCATCACAATGGGATTCCAGTGGCATGGGTCATATCATCACGAAATGGTACTCTTGATATTTGTAAATGGATGTCACAATTATTTGCAAATGGTAAAAAGGAAAACCCAGATTGGCATGTTCGAGCTGTGATCACAGATGATGTAGCAGCAGAAATCGAGGCATTAAGGTGAACCCGTTTTTTCTTTTTAGAAGATATAAAAAGCAATAATGTTCAAGGATTTTCTCTTATAATGTTATATTATTTCAGGACTTGCACAAATTGTACACTATTATTGTGTGTATGGCATGTCCGTAGAGCGTGGTTGAAAAATGTCGGAACTAAAGTCAGGGGAAAGGAAAATAAAGTCTGTATCTTCCGTGCTCTAGGATTAATCATGCATTCGTGTAAAGATGATGCATCTGTGCAACATGAAATTCAAAGTTTCTTTGATGAATTCAAAGAAGAAACTATGTTTTTGGATTATTTTGCAACCAACTGGTTAAACAACAACAAATTATGTAAGTTTCTTAAAGTTGCATTTTATCAATTTATTTTGTAATTGACCATTTTCTATTGTTTCTTCACATTTAATATATGTTTTTATTCCAGATATGTAGGCAAAAGCATATAGGGACTTCCCACATTTCAACCAGGATACTAATAATGCTATCGAATCTTATCACCGGTATCTAAAGCAAAGGTACCTTTGTGAGAAGAACAATGCGTCCCATAGAAGGGTGGATTGGCTGTTGCACCTGTTATTAAAAAAGGTTGAGTTGTATTACATTCACATGCAACGTCTAAAAAAAGCTGGTTTTGTCCGAGCTTCAAAAACTGAGCAACAAATAAATTTAAGCAAGTGCAAAGCAAAGAATATCCCAGATGAAGATTGTATGGCTGATGGAAACAAGGAAAGTGAGTATTTGGTTCGTAGCCAAACTATGGCAACTCGTGATACATGGTATCATGTCATCTATAAAGGGTTGAACCTAAACTTTTGTAATTGCAAATGGGCCCTAAATGGCAATATTTGTAAGCATATTTTGAAAGTTGAGATGGTAGTGACTAGCAATGTTTCGGGGGGCAATGAATTGCCTAATGTCTCTAGGTCTATTACAGAAAGACCTGGATATTTACTTGATTTAAATGAATCGTTTGTAATGACCCCAGAAATTGAATTGAACATTCCAGCTTCTCCTTCCACTGATTCAACCATTGTAAGGCCAGATAGCGCCTTAACAATCGATGAGGAAATTAAACTTGTGATGTCATCAACTCATAAGAGATTGAGGGGTTTATTACAAATAACACCCACGACTTTGGAGCAGGCATATGCACTAAATCAATTGGTAAAAAATGTAAGCCAAGAGTACAATAATAAGAAATTTGATGTTGTAACTCCATCCAAGGTCACTACCAAGAGGCGACATAGTTTCTTGAGCCCAACCAAAAAAAGGGGGCAAAGTGTTCCTACGTTGAAATCAAGAAAAGATGGACCACAGTTTCTAAAGGTTGGACGGTGTTGTGGAAGGAAAAGAAGCATGAACGAACAATTGGAGATTTCTTCTACAAAAGAAATCAATCTGGACCACACATCTAGAAGGGTACAAGGTTGTATTTTACAAAATACTGGTATGGAAATATCAATTGATGTATCATTTTATGTGAAATTCAAAATATCATTATCTTCATCGCCTTCAATGAAATTGCATAACAATGTGTTTTTTTTTGTTACAGCTGAAGTTTCCACATCTCAACATACTTCAAGTTGTCAAGTTCGTTTATTTCATGAGAATAATGTGGATCCAAATATGGGGGGTTCATTGGTTCCTTTTCCATTTGATTCATCACGTCCATTGGCAAGAGAACATTGTCCTATCAATTCATTTTCTAAATATATCTCATAGGATCAAATATTATCAATGTGGAGACGAATATTGTGCATTACACTGATTAAGTTTGGAAATGTATTTCTAAACTCAGTATTATCTTTGCATTATTTATTGAGTTTTCCTGTCTCGATACTAACAACAAAGGAGGGGTTGTATTTTGGAGGGAACCATTCTCAATTGTAGAGAATTCTTTGGTCAAGTCACTCATATTATCATAATAAATGTGACTCCAATGCTAAACCTAAAATGTCACAAGGAGGTCACTAGAAATTGTCAAAACAATAGGTTGATTTCTCAGAGTTTGTGGTCATCTTCAGGCCGGGTTATTATTCTAATTACAGGATGAATTCTATTCACTGATATTGGCTGAGTGTTTACCTTTCTGTTGGATGATTTTATTGATGGAGGGGAATGTTTTATACCTTGCTAACTAAGAATATACATTTGAGGTTCTGTTGAATACATAAATGGGGTGAGTTCCTTACTGTAGCTTTCTGAGGCTACTAAGATTTAATGTTGAAGCAAACTTTGCATTCAAGACTCATTTGGTTGTATATATATACCAATTTTTTCTGCCCATTATGTTTCATTTTTGCATTTGTTGAGTCTATGAAGGGACAATGTGTTCCTAGAAGATTGTTGGTATTTTCTGAAGTTACGTTTTAATGAGAAGTGGTGTTCTAAGACTATGTGTGCTTGTTGAACTTAATAGAGTCACCATATCATTATTCTAAAGCATTATCTTAGTATTTGTGCCAAAATTATATGTGTGTTTGAATAAGAACCAAGTAAGACACCTACAACGCATTGCCTGCAAACCATTTGACAATATCTCATAGTGAACCATAACTATATAAACTCATAAATTTTTGTGGCTTTTCAAGTTGCTTTGGGAAGGAAATTTTAATAGCACATGCCAAAATTATAATTGAAATGTATGTTTAACAGGTTGATTGTGAGATAAGTGTCCTTGAAAGTAATTGTGAACCTGTTGATATCTTGCAATACAAAGTGATTTAATTGTTGGCCAAATTAATCTTTGGAGGTCAAGTTCACTTCATCCTGAGCCTCAACATATTTTCCCTATATGTTTCACATAGCTTGAGATATGGTGTTGGTACAATGTGTTATTGCAGAAACCAAATGAAGCTTATGAGAATGGTTAAGGGTTTTGTTTTATACATTTTTCTTGCTTCAAATGTTATGGGCATTAATTGTTGTTGACAATACCTTCAAGATCAGTGGCAAGGTCCTATATAGTTGATATTGAGAGCCCATATTTATGCATTGTATTCTTGTAAAATCCCTCTATTGTATGTTGTTGACTTTGAGAGTTATATTGAGTTTGTATGTGGTTGTTGTTACAACTAGAGTGATGACAATGTTGTTGATATGTCCTTGCCAAAGCTAGCATGTAGTTTTGGTTGTTGATCCTAGTCAGCGTTTGTTTCTAAGTATGATGCAGAGACTATATTGAGCTTGAGGTTGTGAGATGAGTTGTTGAGTAACCATAGTAGAGTGCGATTTGGAGGCTGTGGAATTAGCTAAGTGTATGAGTTGACGTTGATATTTGTGTTGTTGATGGTATGATGATTTGCAAATATAGATGTCTTATTGTTGTGACTGTCTTGTCATTTCAGTGCTTTTTCTTAAATAAAGTTGTGCCACAAGAATTTTGGTAGATAACCTTTGAAATTAATAAAGGCATTTAAAAATATGTAATTTTATTCGCTTATGGAGGATCCATCAAGGATCTGAAGTGACTTGGGCAAAGGCCAACAAAAGTTGTATGAGTCAAGGAAAATCACAACCCTTAGTGTTGAGCCTATCGCTAGAAGAAATTTATGACCGCTAATAGGGTCAACACTCCCTTTTAAACTGGAGGCATCCTTTTCACCAAGTGTACCTTGAAGAAACTCAAAATCAAGTGTGTCTTGCCTGCTGTCTACCGTTGCCATGCCAAAAACTAGTGTAGCTTGAAAGTCAGATTGACAACACTGCTGGAATAGAGAACACCATCAAAATCAGTGTTACAACAAACAGCCAGTTTTTTTCCAGGAATCAATAACAGTTAAAAGAAGCAGTAAAACAAACATATTTCCATGTATCTAACATTTGAAGCAATGCATGCAAAACACTAAAATTCTGCCACTATCATTTCCTTATTTAGAAGTTGTAAAAAGCCACTGATAAAATATCCTCTGTAATTTCTTCTATAATAGACTTTTTCCAGGTGTTCTGAAATTGTAGGGGCATTTGGCTCCCATTTTTCCCAGTCTTATTGAACTGGATTAGAAGGTACATACTTCAGAGTCCTGAAGACATTCTGAAATTTTCTTTCCCCTCAGTTCTCATGTGTTAGCCTTTTCTTTTTGGATATGCTCCTGATTTTCTTAGACAGGAGGTTGTGAGTTTCCTTCATCTTATATATTCAGATATCGAAAAGCATTCTCAAGGAGATTGCATTTCTATTTTCTTCCATCCTCTTTTTGGACCGGGATCTCTTTCTTGTTGGAGAAACTGTTTCATCTTCTTTTTCTGATTCCTTGGAGCTTCCTACACTTAAAGATTAGGGTATTTTTTGCAATCCTTGGTGAAATGATCATACTCACAGCACCAATTGCACTGAAGGAAATTTGCTCAAATAAGTTATAACCTAATTTCTGCATGTCTTGATTTCCTCAGATTCTGGCACATTCAACTATATCGTTTTAACATTCAATCATATCAATGAACTTCCCTATTTTATTTCCTATCAATCCGAGCCCATCTTAGTTCTAGAGGAGAGGATAAAAGGGAAGCCTCACCCAAATTGGAACTATTTATCTGAAGCTTCAATACTCAATTCTCCATTTATTGAGATATAGATTCCTAGATGTAAGAACTGTGGATCCCTTCAAAACATTCTCAATCAGTCTTTTCTATAAGAGAAGAGGGCTCTAAAAGGGTCCCTGCTAGAGAAATTGATCTTTATCTAGCATTTACTTTGGGTCTCTTTTTATAATCATTCAGGTTTTCAACACCTTCAAGGATGGCCAGGCACCCATAAAATTTCCAACCAAGGCATTGTAGACATTCCTCCCTTAATCACCATTTTATAAAACAATTGACAATGTAAGGCATCCAATACGGTAATTGGAGAATCAGAAAGCTTAGAAAATCACCACTATGTTTATCAGTCGTTAATCAGTTTTCAAAAATAGATTGGCAAATTGATATCTCTAACTTTTAATTCAAGATTAAGATGTCACATCTATATAGTGCCAGAAGTCATATTTTGCAACTTAAACAATCTAAAGTTTTTACATCTAAGAAATGGATGAGGAAAATGAAAATCAAATTTATGAAAATCATATGATTTAACATGACCTCATATAATACAATTGTTTAGGAATGATGTACAAGAAATGTGCCAAAAGTTGTATTTTGCATCCTAAAGAATGTAAAGCTTTTACATCTACGAAGTGGATGAGGAAAATCTCAAAATCAAGTATGGAAAACATATGATTTAACATGACCTTGTATAATACAATTGTTTAGGAATGATGTACAAATTCTGGTCACAGCTAATGCTGCTTGTCATTGCTGGCTCAATGTCCTAGTAATTTCTAGGGAATTGGATGAAGCTAGTTTTCCTTCAATAAAAGGACATCTGCACTGTGGAAATCCCTTTGCAGGCAAATTGAAGTTGACTTGCTTCACTGGCAGAAATTTGTGTCCTTTTTCATCTGTGCTTGTTGCAAGACCACATAAACTGCAGAAGTCCTCCATGTCAAACTCCTGTCAGTAAAAAATGAATCGTTCATTATCCACTGGAAAAATTGGAAGTTAGCATATTAAAATCATGCCACAAAAATTCTATAGCATGTACAATATACCGTCATCAGAAGTAATTCTGCAATGTCAACCAATGGGAATGGGCTCAATTTGTAACCACTGTAATTGATGCATGAAACTGCTTGCGCACGGACCTGATTAAACAAATCACACCAATATGTTGCAACGACTCTTGGAGATGCTAGAAAAGTTTTGGACATCAACATCTAAAAGTGAACTACATAAGTAACCTCATTAAAGTAATATTCCATAAGGCATGCTTCAAGGTATGTTGAATCTCTAACAAGATTAAAGAAGCCCTTGAAATTTCCCATACGATAACACCTGCACCACACCATGGACAAAAGAAAAACAATCTATGAAACTGATGTTACGAATTGTGCAACACTAAGAAGCAATGGATTGTCTAATGATTCAATTATATAACGATCAATTAGCTGTATTACTGGATTACCTTAACACATTCCTGGAAAATTCCATCTTTTTCGATTTCCATAGTGATGGTCTTATACTCCGAAACCATGCAGCAAGTGTTTCTCCCTGTCATTGTCGATGGTAAGAATTCTAGACAGATGGCTATAATAGGAAGTCCTTGATGTTTCCGAGAGATTTCCAGGTATATGATACCATTAGCTCACAAATGCTTGGAATTCTAGAGACAGCAGAATTATTGGAATCACTTTGAAAACAACAAAAGCAAGAGCTCTACCTGCCATAGCTTGTGAGATCCCAGATTCATAAGAACATAATAACAATAGAATTCAGCTTGATTTTCAGAATTGGATTCACTTTTTCTGGTGACATGATACAGATCAAGAAGGGGTTTGAGACATTTGGAAAGCTGTTCGAAATTTAGGTGAAGCAATGATGTATCTTTATTGTTGCCAAGATGCTGAAGCTTGTGCTGTGACAAAATGTGAAACCTGACCTGCATTTCACAACATATTATGCATCAGATCAACAGGGGAATCTTTATGAGACTGGCCATTGAAATGGTTCCAAAAACTGCAAAGCTGCATTTATATTTTAGAAATACAGAATAACTTTTGAGGAATGATGGATGTACATATCTATAGTTAAAAAATTAATAGGCAAGTCGGATAGAGACAAACCATTTGTTCATGCATGACTATTGATTGATAATTAATAATATTTTGGATGGTCAGATCCTGGCGGATTGCACGTGTGCGATCAAACACAAACTCATGCACAACTTCAAACCCATGTTCTGAAGTGTCAAGTAGTTTCACTAAATATTTCAGTGTGTTCCATAACACTGTAAGAGGCCGTATATCTGATGGTTGAGTATCTGAAATTGAAATAGTCCTGCAAAACTGTGATCCGTTTTCACCATATATCAGTCTTCAAATGCAACGACACAAGAAAATATCCTAAACTATCTAATGATGATATTTAAGTACTAGTTTATCAATATTTATTTACTGCCCCATTGGATAGAGAGAGAAACAGAGACACGGAATCAAGTATTTATTTGTCTTTTACAGCTGCTTGCAAGAAAAAGCTGTGTGTAATGTGTAAAAAAGGAGCGAAGGGTTTCAAACATAAATGTTGTAAGCTAGGAGGTACAAGCTCAAGATTTCCATAGCTTCTTAACGTAAAGTTATAGATACTGTAGTTTCTTTTCAATAGATCCTCAGTACAATCATTTGAATTAATATAACCAGAAAATCTTGATGGAAATATGTATTGAAATAGGCTCGGATAGCATGCTAGTTTTAGGGATTGCAGCCATTTTTTTCACCAATTAATGGGATTTTAGTTTTAGAGTAAGATGGTATTCTGTCTTTAGTTCACAGTAATCAATTGTTTTGTGCATTGAAGCTAGAGAGCTACCATGATGTTCCTAGAACCCTGTAATTTGTATTTTGTTTCACTGAAATGTAAAGAAACGTGTCCGATATATAATTTCACAAGGTTTTCCTTATCAAATTTTGTGCGGGGACATACTAAACCTATGGCACTGTGATGATGATGGGGAAGTTCAGTCCCATAATTTAAAAGGTTCTGGTCTTGATACATTCAAAAACATGAACATACCATGATTTTCTCAATGTGTTGACTGAAGTAACTAATACTACCTTTTTAACAGCAATGCTAGCAGAAGTCTTCCGTGGGTCTCCATTCAACCTTTCAAAAACTGCCTGTGCCCTCTCCTTAGCTGTTGCAATAACGAACCCCCCTCCCCTCAATATTAAAATCAACAACGATTGAAGTAACACAATAGTTGGAATCTTTAACATAATAAAATAAATGAGTTGCTTTGTTGGTATTGCAAAAATGATATTTATACTGACCAGGACACATATCGGGGCAAGTCCCTGAGATGCATGGCATGAGATCATCCTCGTCTGCAGGAATGTTCCTGATTGATACAGAGGTTAGGTTTCTCTCTATTTCGCCCTTCCTTGATGCCTGATTGAGTTTTTCACCTCCTCCAACACTGTGGTCCTTTTGCTTGATAACAACAACATTGTTTTGGGCAGCAGAAGTCCCCGGAGTTCCACTAGAATTGTCATGGTAAGCTGGGGATCTCCTAGCGTTAGAATTTCTTCTGAAACCAGAATTCTGAGGTGGCCTGTAATATGATGATAACTTGTTCTCTCCTGGGGCCCTTATATTTATGTCATCGTCGTCCTTGTAATTAGATTGTTGGGCATTTGGATCTCTGAACCCTGATGATGCTGATCCCGCAGCACTACGATTTCCTCTGTCCCTCTCATTTCGATAATATCTTCCCCTTCGCCCGTTCGTCGTCTCCATATGTGAGGAACGAAGCTCTGCTTCTGTCTTCACTAAAAGCCCGACATGGTCAAAACTTCGACATATTTTCAGTAGATAAGGTTTATTTTCAGTAATTTACTCAACCCACTGGAGCACTTTGTCTTCTGACGACAGAAGAATGAATCGTAAAGAGATGTGAATGCACGCGTGATGGGCCCGTTATTGCTGCGAGGTCCGTCGAGTTGCAGAGGGTCAGAACATGGCAGTCTCGTGGGCGGTCCGTCCGGTTGCAGAGGGTGGGTTAGAACAGAGGGCGAGCACGGGAGCGGAGGTATTTTTGAAAATCAAAAATTGGTTAATTGGCGCGACGAGAGGGAATGGGTCCGGTGAACAGGTGTGATCCGCGACGCCGGAAACTGATCGGAAGAACCATGCATAAGACATGTATGCGCGCATGATCATTTTGACATACATAATAGAGCTAGCCTCCATACCGGCATTTAATACCCTATAGCAGGCTGGTTAGCTCTTGCCCATATTTAGATTCAGCACCCTGAAAAACCCCTGAGAGCCATTGATTGTGCAGAAACTAGCTATCAAACTTGGGATTCCAATGAATTGCTGCCGGATTTTGACTGGAAAAATTGGCCTAAAAAGCTTTCAAAAAGTCGCGTTATAGACTACTGCATTTTGATCAAAAAGCAAGGTCGATGAGACAGAAAAAACATTCTAAAAGATTATGACTAAAAAATTGTTTTTATAGACTACTGCATTTTGATCAAAAAGCAAGGTCGATGAGACAGAAAAAACATTCTAAAAGATTATGACTAAAAAATTGTTTTTATTTATGCGTTATCTTTTTCAGATTGTAGGGATTTGTTTAACTCCCTCAGCGTTGTGCGCAAACACTCTATTTCTAAATTTTTCATTCATTATTTAAACCGCTGATTGTTTTGAATAAGGGGGTCCAGAATTCGAAAAATAAAGCCTTTGAGGCTTGCATTTTTGTATCTCTTAGTCTTTTTTTAATAGAATGATAGGATCTAGGTTCTTGTTTCTTTTGTTTAAAGAGGCTTTAGCTAGTTGCATTTCTGTACTTTTGGAGAGATTTGGGATGAAGAAAAAGGACTGAGACTGCGTATTTTACTAAAGGAGCATGATAAGTTTAGTACTTTTATCAATATTTTTATGTTCTTTTTGTATAATTTTCAGTCAATGTTTCTTTATGTTTGTTTTTTATATGTATACTCTAATTATAGCTTAACATCATATCATTTTTTAATATGCTATTGGTGTAAATCATTAGTAAATGAATCAATCGAATTTTTTATTTATTTTTTATTGTGATATGAGCTTGAAATTATTCTTTTCGTTAACTATTTAATTAAAAGAATTGATCTTTATTGTTTTCATTTTTTTCGTAAATGATTGGTCTTCATTATCATCTACCAAAAGACAATCATTTTAGATCGCACTCAAAATAAATAAGTAAAACCCGAGTAATGAATAGTTTTTATATGCATATACCTTAGGGATTGGATATACTTCCATCAAACACTTATGTAACTATTTACTAAGTGCTTGATTGTTAGTATTTTGATTAACAAGGAATCAGATCTCGAGAGCTATCTCCTTGATCTAATTCCTTCATTTTTACTTCAATTCCTTAATGTTTTCTTTTAATAAATCAACTCTTGATTGGGAGAATGATTCTTCTTTCTTTCAATCAAGATAGGGTAGAATAATTGCATACTAGTTAAATCATGCATATGTTATCCTAGAAGTCTTGTTTTCAAGGTAATGCTTTAGATTGGTTTGGTTGTTCCACAAAAACAACTTAAGGGTCATTCTTCATGCCTGATCAGCTAGAAGAATCAATCCAAGTCCCTAGCTATTAGAGACTAAAGGCATATTTAAAGCCAATAGTTATTGGGAAAAGGTAACTAGACCTAATTTAACCAGTCGGAGCCACTATTCCAAATGGAAAAGGAGCTGCTTTAAGATCTGGACAGGGTGGTTTTCCCCCATTGTTGTGCAGTGATTTTTGAGGCATCAACATTTTTGTCGCTAGAAGGAGGGCCTTGAATTAGTTATTTGTTTAAATTTTGTTATATCAATTTTTAATTAATAATGGCTACCATATGTATTCCTACACTTGGTCATGTGTTCAGTTCACCCAAGCCTACACGAGGCATTGCAAGGAAGTAGATTGAATCCTTATCAAAGTTAAAGTATGATGGTGAGAGTAATATTTCTACGTTAAATAATATTTCTGATTTTGTTAATAGATGTAAGTCTTTTAATATAACCATTGATAATGAGATTTGCAGGCTTTTCACTCTTACATTTAGAGGAAAAATCCACAAATGGTTCCTGGTGCTTCCTCCAAAATCAATTCTTTCATGGAAGCATTTCTGCCAGGTATTTCTAAACGCACATCATAATTACAGTTACGATAGTTTGTGTTTAGAGTTAGACAATCTTTACATGTACGATAATGAATATTTAGATGATTTTTATAACAGATTTTGGTCGCTTTGTTATAGATTTCACTTAGACGATTTTCCTTAAAATGAAGATTTAATTGAATATTTTATTGCCCTTATTTCTTCTTATCTTGAAAATAATAAATCAATTAATGAAGAACAAGACACATCTAACTCATTAACTAGCCTTGAATCATTAAATGATTTTATGGAACCCGAACCTGTAATTGAATCACAACCTTTACTTTTAGAAAATTGTAATTTTCATTTTCTCAGTTCTGAAACAAATGTTTCCATTATAAATACAAAATCTGAAAATGTTAATGCAACAATTTTTAACGATACACTGTTATAGGCATATTTGGTCACTACAAACACAATCTTATATGTCCATAAACCAAGGGATTCTAAGTCCCTAAAAGTGTTGTTTCATACCCTAAAGGAACAAGGTCAGCTTATTACATCATCTCCCAGAAGTTCTCCATGAAAAGCTACTCAGAACTAGTCAAAACTGGACCATCTCACCTGCTCCATGGTCAAAGTGCGATGCATCTCACCTAATGCACACATCGGGTGCAATGCATACTAAAAATCCCTTCTATGGGGTACGATGGGCGAGAATAGACAAATGGTAGAGACAGTTTGCAAGGTGGATGATCATGGAATCTTCCAGAAACTTCCCCTGTGACACTTGCGTCTCTGAATTCGCCTAGGGATGAATAAGAGATCATGAAATCTCCAAGTGGAATTGAGAACTATCAGAGAAATGATAGTAATCAAAATCCCAGAAGCTAACTCACCCACCTGCAAACATCTATATATGGATCCCTCATCCTAGAGATCCAAAGGCTGGAACCTTGTATTTTGTAAGGAAGTGTTGTTGGTTTCTTTGTGGAACATCATAGTGTTGGGTGATCTAGCTTTTCATGAGGTGAAGAAGGGCTTTCATGCTGGGAGGATGGTGCTAGATCAGATCAATGGGTTGTAATCCTCTCTTCTACTCTTTCTATCAATAAATCTATTTGAGTTTTCTTCCATATTCTTTTATGTCTGAGTTGATATATGCATTTGTGTGGTCAATATATATCTGATCCTATATTGTTTATGATTGTAGATCTCTATGCTTTGATGTTATTATGCTGCTTTGACTCTGCAAGTGTTCTTTGAAGTGGGACAAGCGAGGAAGGAGTGGCAAAGATCTGTCAAAGGGGAGAGGAAAGAAGCAAGGAACCAAGCGAAAGACAGAGGTTGGTATTCTCTGCTTCTCTCTCATCTACTTCTCATAAAGGAAAACACAAGTAACTTTAGTTTGTTTGTTTCTAAGAAAGCTACCTATCTTAGTAGGACTAGCAGCTCTAAATGGACACTAGTTTTCTCGATAACAAAATGGAAACTTCATTGGGGAGTGAATAGCTTGTTTGCTTGTTCGTAGTTTCTTTACTTTATAAGCTATAGTCAGAGCCGAAAGTTAAGCCAGCTAGCCTTTGAACTGCTTTTTCTATGCAACTGCAAAGTAGATAAACACTACTTCAGTCAATCTTTGGATTAGTTTATGAATTAAACATCTAACTTGCAAACATCCTAATTGCCCTGGTGGTGGCTCAAGTAATCTTATTATATCAGCCCCTACACTTTGTATTTACTGACTATCATTAGCTCAGCTTAAATGCTTGAACTATTTGCAAAATGTGACCAAAAACCAAGTTAAATTCTCATCCCTGGACCATCGCACTGTCTCCTTTTGACAATCTGGATGCATCGCACCTCCCATGTGCAGTAGGTGAGCTGCATCCCTGTTTCCCTATGTTACAGGTGTGATGATCAGATAAGACTATTTTTGCCTCCAGATTTTGGTTTTTATTCACTCTCTTTAGCTTTATTCAAGAGTTTTGCTATCTGTGATCAGTATACCACTATTGAAACTCCCTTTGCATTATTCAGCCTCTATTATACAAATAATTGTGAATGTTTTTATGTATTTTTCGCCATTTACAGTTCTCCTTTACAAAAAAGTAGCTTAATCGAACTGTCGTCTTTTAATTTGGAAGTGTCGCAAGTGTCGTTTTCAGTCAAAGAAAAGAATCCTCCTCCTTTTGATAGTTGATTTCACTGTTACTCTTGTATTTGATTTGAATTAATAGTATTTCAAATGTTGAAAGCATTTTTCAATTCAAAATCGCAAAGTGTCGTCCTTGTCTTCCTTTTGTTTTTTTGAAAAGAAAATTGTTAGTACTGTCACTTTGAAAGAAAAGACAATTCAGACTTGTACTTAGCATTCTTTTTGTCATTCACACATTAAGAAAGCGGAAAACAAATACATGCATGTGCATTTGCATTTAGACTACTTGTTGATTTTGATTTAGGATAGTGCATCTAGTGTGTGCTCTCTACTCTATGCTAAAAGAATTTCGCTTCTCTTTCCTTAGTAGCTAGGATTTTCATTGCAAAAAGAAGAGTAAATGACTATTTATCATCTTAGATTGCATATTTAGGAATTGCATATCTACATCACGCGGTGAACCTTAAAGGAAAATTCTTAAGAAATATCAACTATAAAATAAATTCAATGAACATAAAAATGCTTTGGAACCTAATGCACAACATTTAGAATTCTAGGCTAGAGACGTATTCTGGCGTTGTAAAGCCTGGTAACTATAGCTTTCATCGTAGGATGGGTGATTCCTCCTCTTTGAGATGACAAGTGCCAGTACAGACTTGTGCTCCAATGCACCGTCGAGTATATATTGGGGGACCACAATAGGCTATATCCTTTATCCTTAGGAAGTCATGTCTGCCGCCCTATCGACCGCAATGCACTGAACACAACATTCGAGAATATTGACTGTCATACCGTCAAAAGTATTCTGCAGTTTTGCGATTGGTTTGGTAATCCCTTTGTCCAAATTTCCAGAGTAGTCTCTTTCGTTCCTTTTTAGACTCCTTAAAAGAAAAGGTCCATCTGAGCACTTGTCACTTCAGGCTCATTAAAAATTGAAGGCAACAAGAGTCATCTTTAGCTTTTTCTCGACTCTTAAAAATTGAAAAAGCAAGTTGTGTCAAAGCATCATAAAATTTATTTTAATCAGAATAACGTCACTATTCCCTCATTGATCTTAGGTTGAGAAAATGGAGTCAACCAACCAAGGATTTCCCCTTGGGGGAAATCCTAGTCCTTTCTCCTCTTAGGGAGATGTTGGTGCACCTCATATGGCCAAATTGTCCCTTCCAGGACTGACAATTGGCCTACCAGTATGGCTCTTCTCATCCTCTGTCGTCCAAAGCACCATGATTCCTAAGCAATCAAATCAACAACCAGATGATACTAGAGTTACCCCCCAACCTTCTACTTCATTTATTTCTCCCTCTTCTTCTTCCTCTTCGCTTGGTAAAGCTGGTAAAGCTAAGGACCAAGTAACTGAGAAGAAGAAGAAGAAGGAGCCAACGGCAAAAAGGGGCAACCATGCATCGTCTAGCGAATATCCACACACTGCACCATCAAAACCTAAATCTCCATGTGTCATTTGCAAAGGGGACCACTATCATCGATATTGTCCTTGCATCCCATGGATCTTAAGGGACTGGTCTCCTCATTTGCAAAATCCGGTATCATCAACCTCTGACGATCATGTTGAGAGTACATCGTCAACTAGTGAAATTGAAGTCAATGGACAGAAAGGAAGATATAAATTTCCTTTTAGACTGTGTGAAGGCGATCATGCCATCCATCGTTGTCCCTTTCTAGACAAAGCTAAAACAGTCTTGAATAATCGTCCTGCTTCACCGCTACGACTTCCTCCTGGATACAAGAAACTATTGCCGAGTCCATCGCTAGTTGAAAATCTGACTGACACACCCTTGTGGTCGGTCGAAGCATATATCATTGAAGATAAACCCTCTGATTCCACATTGGACCAAAGTCAACAGGTCGAGACGTTCGTCGACCCAATCTTGTCTTCAAAAGGTCTACCTTCAGATGGTACAGTCACCAAAGAGAATGAGAACGACATCGTTCAAATTCTCTTCATAAACACAGACTCTGATGAACATGGGGGCAATCTACCCATTCCTTTAATGCAGGAAGGAAGTTCATCGAGATGTATCTGGCCATTTACTTGGTCCCACCTCCAAGAAACCTAGTCGTTTCCTTCAACTGGAATCTACTGGGCAGACCTCGTCTACCGTCTAATGTACCATTCTGAATCATTGTACAAGCTTACAGAATGGCCATGGTAGATACTATCATAGATGAAGGGGCTTCTGTGAGTATCCTTTCCTCAATTGCTTGGAAAGCGCTTGGCTCGCCATCGCTTCTGCCTGAGATGCGAAATCTAACAAGCTTCGACAAAGGAACCAGTCGACCATTAGGTATCCTTCCAAATTTGCCTATAACTTTGAGAAGGAAAACCGTTTATCTGAGCGTGATGGTAGTCCAAGGACCTTTAGATTACAATCTACTCCTTGGGCGCGACTACATTTATAGCATGGGAGCCATTGTCTCCTCCCTCTTTCGAGTGATGTGTTTTTCGCATGAAGGCAGAGTGGTCCAGCTCATAGACCAGCTTTCATTCTCCAGCTCACACATAGCTAATAGTCAAATGTCGTCACTAACTCGTATTTTTGCACAAGGAATGTCTCATCAATCTCCAGTTCGTCTACCTGATGAGCACGATTGATTTGGTGATTGTGGTTAAAGTCCAAGGGGCATGCACCCTGGTCTACCTCGGTAGGAAAACCCCAGTTATAAGGTGGGTGTCCATGTAGGAATATGACTAGTCTGACACACCCGTCCATTTAGGAAAATTGGATTAGACTGGAATAAGGTGCCTCCGTCATAAGGTAGGCCTTTCTCGACAGAGCAAGTGTTTTGTCTACAAATTGAAGGGTAACCTGGAAACTCTACTTCATCGTACTTGGGGGCATGCAAACCTCTTTGCATGCAAGTGAAAAGCGACCAACGTAACTCTAACCCCATAGATTTTGCTGACTTCGACTGCTTAAGTTAGGTGATTGGTTTGATCAACCATTCACCTTTGCAAGGGCCAAATGGCACCGACAAAGTAAAGGAAGAGTTTTCCTACCTGACCCCAGTAGTTAATTAACCCCTAGGACAGTAGTTGGTCATTCCTAGCTTGCATAATGAAAGGATCCGGAGCAAAGTTTCGAATGGGGCAAGCTCCCTAAAAAATTAACCTATCGATGAGACATCCTTATTATACGATTGGCACGAGCAGTTTTACGCGAAGTTCAAGCTCGTTAAAAAATAAACCTAGCAATGAACATATGTTTCACCAGAGTTTAAGCTCATTAAAAAATGAACCCACCTTCGGTAAACAACCATTGTGATCGCATTATTATCAGCTTTTGAGCCTTGGTCGTGTTCTTACCATCACCTCCAATCTTTTTTAGCCGATCATATGCCTCCATTTGATTGTTTACCCCTTTTGAGGAACAGCTGCGACGAGTGATTCTGTTAGCCATCTTCTTTACACTGTCATGATTGAAAAGTTCCAAACCTTACCTGGAACCAGCTGCTACCCGAAATATCACTTGTTCCTCAAAAAACGAGTCTCCTTTAAGCTCTTTTCATCTGACTTATAAAATATGAAAATATTGTCGAGCAATTGGCCTCTCCGGCTCGTTAAAGCAATCAGAAGTGTTATCCCTCCTCTAGATTTTAATATTTTTGGACCTGAGGGATCATTACACAAAAAGATCAAGCGCTTGTCTTGTTCGACTCATTAAAACTATCGAAAATTCATCCCTTTCATATTATTTTATACTTTTTCGGACTTAAGGGATTATATTACGAAATAGAATACTGGAGTTTCCTTTCTGACTCTTTTCAGACTCTCTAAAATTGAAAAGGACCAAGTTATCTTTGTCATTAAACTCGTTAAAACAATAGCGACAAACTTGTCCATGCAGACAAGAACGAGTTTCATTGTTGCTAGGCTCGTTAAAACATAGCTACGGGTTTGCCTGAAGGGCAAATTATAGAACAAGCATATGTTATCCTCCCCAAGCTTGACAAAAATAAAGAGGTACTAGTCAGAAATGACTAGGGAAAAATTGGGAAGAAAACTTGAAGAAACTTTAATGGTAGCAGGTCACTCTTGAACATGACACTTTCACTCTGGTACCATGATTGAGTCGGGTTGGGTTATTCTGTTCACCGGTCATATCACCATTGGTCCACTGTACCATCCATTTTTGGGGTTAATGCTACCAATCCATTTCAGTGTCGCTGATATGTTCAAGAGAAGTCACTCAAATAATTCAGTGACCTAGCTTGTGTCTCATCCGCTGCAATACCTTCATGCTTCATTCTTTCATGACTGCCACCTTGAACCCTGTATCATCAAATCATTTTCACCTCCACAAAATCATTTTCTATGTTCCGTGTCATGGATGTGGGATTCATCAATGCCCTCCTACGACCGGTCACTTCTTGTCGACATCAGCTCATTATCCAAGAAGTCGACCTAGGAACAACCCTTTCAGTACTTTGAAGCTTGCATACCTCAATGGTAGGTTTCTCACTTCTAGCGACAGGTTTACATCAATGGCCTTCAACCGAAATATTTTGCGTGGTGTTCGATGCCAAGTCCCATTTTCACACCACGTGAATTGTACTATAGTACCTTGAGGGTCATTATCATTATCGATGATTCCTCTCACGCCTGTTAATAGCTTACATCATTGGCTGGTAACCAGGCGATGTCTTTCCATGTTTGACTTCAGAAAATTTTTCACATGGATCGACTTGTAGTTCAGGCAAAGATTGAATGAGTTTGAAGACCTCGGATCTAGTTTCATCCATATGGGCTGTGATATACTCAGGAAAATAAAGACATCAAATGTACATCATAGCTGCATAGATAATCATCCAAGCCAAAGAATGATGGTTCTACCAGAATCATCAGTCTCCCATACAGACGGTTGTCTGTCTTATGTACATGAAATTGAATTTATAAAAGCTGAGCATGGGAATGCCCGCCTCAGCTAGATCATGAAAATATTATGAAGATAATGTACTATATTATATCTTACTACAGATCACCTTCCAATGCGAAAAAACCTCAGATCCTCATGATAAAGCATTTCACCCGACATCAAAAGATTTACGACCTTATGCTTTAGGGGGAAACTGTGATAGACATATTTTGGCACTGCAACCCCAATCTTATATGTCCATAAACCAAGTGCTTCTAAGTCCCTAAAAGTGTTGTTTCATACCCTAAAGGAACAAGGTCAGCTGATTACATCATCTCCTAGAAGTTCTCCATGAAAAACTGCTCAGAACTGGTCAAAACTGGACCATCTCACTGCTCATGGTCAAAGTGCGGATGTATCTCACCTATGCACACAGGGGGTGTGATGCATACTGAAAAGCCCTTTCTGGGGTGCGATGGGCGAGAATAGACAAATGGTAGAGACAGTTTGCAAGGTGGATGATCATGGAATCTTCCAGAAACTTCTCCTGTGACACTTGCCTCTCTAAATTCGCCTAGGGATGAGTAAGAGATCATGAAATCTCCAAGTGGAAATGAGAAATATCAGAGAAATGACACTAATCAAAATCCTAGAAGCTGACTCACCCACCTGCAAACATCTATATATGGATCCCTCATCCTAGAGATCCAGAGGATGGTATCTTGTATTTTGTAACGAAGTGTTGTTGGTTTCTTTGTGGAACATCATAGTGTTAGGTGATCTAGCTTTTCATGAGGTGAAGAAGGGATTTCATGTTGGGAGGATGGCACTAGGTCAGATCAATGGGTTATGATCCTCTCTTCTACTCTTTCTATCATTAAATCTATTTGAGTTTTGCTCCATATTCTTGTATGTCTGAGTTGATATATGCATTTGTGTGATCAATATATATCTGATCCTATATTGTTTATGATTGTAGATCTCTATGCTTTGATGGTATTATGCCGCTTTGACTCTGTAGGTGTTCTTTGAAGCGGGACAAGCAAGAAAGGAGCAACAAAGATCTGTTAAAGGGGAGAGGAAACAAGCAAGGAACCAAGCGAAAGATAGAGGTTGGTATTCTCTACTTCTCTCTCGTCTACTTCTTATAAAGGAAAACGCAAGTAACTTTAGTTTGTTTGTTTCTAATATAGCTACCCATCTTAGTGGGACTAGCAGCTCTGAATGGACACTAGTTTTCCCGATAACATACATGTGATCGATCAATAGTTCCAATAAAATCTAATTTACAACAATACTTGGATAATGAACATATTGGTCTATCCTCTTTAAAGGAAAATTTAGAACATGTAATTACATTTAAAGAATTTCTTTAAACCAGGAATATAATACGGCAAATTGTATAGATGAATCATTCCAGCCATCATTATATTTTGGCATGCATCATTTTCTTTATCCTGATGTGTTTTCAAATTAGAATATAATCAATGATGATCATCTTAATATTTCAAGTGATAATTTTCCTAATCCTTGTTCTGAAAATGTTGCATCTAGTACTCAATTAGATGATCATTCTTTAATTGCAAAACCCTCTTCTTTTGTATTTTCTGATTCTGTTAGTTCAGATCAACCATTTAATTTTCATAAGAAGAAGGTAATTTATGATGATTATCATGACAATGAGGATAAGAAATCACATCTTGTACAAAGTGTGCCAGTTTTGAAAACTAATCTATCTTGTGAAGATTCGCAGGCTTTAATTTTGTTTCCTTTCTCTAAACACAAACTTAATTTTGAGAATTTTGATGAGTTAATTTTGTGAGTTTTTTACGTATTTCATTCTGATTCTCTTTTAGAAACTTGCATTTATAAGTTTTTTAGGGAATATCCTTCTAATGGAAATTCATCGATTATCCATCATGAGTTCCATAATTGCCTTATAAAATTATTTTGTAATTTTAGTTTTCATAATGATGTGTTTGATTTTACATTCTTTCCTTTTGTTTTCTTTTCCTTTTGAAATCATGTTCAATCTTGTAATATTAAACATATTCAAGATATATTAAGTGAAGATTATGAATTTTTTTCTCATAATCTTGAATATCAACAATCATTTCGTTTAAAATTTAATTTGATATTCAGAAATTCATTCCAATCATTTCATCATTAGTCAAATATAAATTTTGAGAAACTTCCTTCACAACATGCCTTGCCATCATCTCATTTGGTAATTTTTCACTCTTTAACATATATTCATCTATTCTTTGATTATCCCATAGCTATTTGCTTAGAGAATGCTTTCCAAAAGAGATGGTTTACTAACAGGTTAGTTTTATATAGATTTATTTTTGTACATAATTTCGAATTAGATGTAAATAATAAATTTTGTTTTATTATGATTATTCATATTGTTACTAATGTTTAACTTGTACATAAATGTAGGTAATAAAACAAGAGAATGGCTACATTAGAAGTATGACTATACCTAGTCATTTTCCCTCCATTCAGTCAGTAATTAGGAGTAGATTAATTTAGATTAGATTCTTTTCTGTTTTCATTGCATATTTCAATAAGCAAGTAATGAATTTAATATTTTCAACATATATTTTTCATTTTATGACAATTAGTGGTTCAAAACATATCAGAGGCCTATAAATCGCTTGATTGTATTAGTAAGAAACTCTATCACACTGAAAATAACATGTTATCACTTGGCAATCTTTGATTCACGAGTACTTTTGCAATGCTTATAGTCACCACTATTATCATCCTATGAAAATTTGAGGTGAATGAAATCCTAAAATTGATTACTTACACTAAATAATTAGATGATATTGAACATAGGGGAATCTTGAGAAATACATGGAAGAACTTGAAGATCTATGAGGTAAATTATAGTCAAAATTCTTCCAGGTATGCATTTCACAAGTTCATCTTCATCTATTGTTAGTTTTTCTGTTTCATCATCATTTCTTATTTTTTTGTTTCTTTTGATCTTCCCTGCGTTATTTTGGAAACTCAAAATAAGCAAGCAGCCAACTTTTTATAAATTTGCCATATGTTCAAGGAAATATTTATTGTTTCATCAAAATTTGAGAATTCTCTAAATTTTGCTTCCATTCATTAAAATCCAAATAATCCTTTAATACATTATAGGGAAATTCATATCAGATCATTATATTTTGTAACTTTCCTCATAAGAAAGTTCCGATAACATCTTTCTCCAACCAAGACTCCCGATAGTTAATTATATTATTAAAGGGGTTTTTACCTTAAAGCAAAATTTAGTCGAATGCTTTCTTTTGAATCTTGCAGCAAATGATCTTATTCATGATTTTATCTATGCTTGTTCCAATTCTTACAATTTTCTTCATAAATATGGAAAGGGAATAGGTAAAGCTAATATATTATGACTAATTTATTTTGAATTCTCTTTTATTTGAATCTTTAATATATCACTCCATACTCAAAGATTCAAAACTTCATCATATTCTTAATTGATATATTATTTGATTTTGAATCAATTTCTATATTCTGGAGCTGATATAGATTCAAAATTGAAAGATAACATTCATCACTGCAATTGATAAAGAAGCATATCTTAATTTTCATTTTTGATATATTCAGTCTAATCTGATTCCCTTGAACATGAAATTATTTTCTTAAGTTTACTGCTCACTTTAGATTATATTTAATAAATAATGATTTTGGGTTAGTTACTTTGTATTGAAGAAATTCATATCTTTCCGATAAGATTAAATGAAATTCTTCAATGGTAAGTCTCATATACTCACTTTCATTCATTTATTTACTTTTTAGATTCAGCTTTTTTCTCTAGTTTTTGCTAACATGTGACTCTCTTTTGCATCTCTTCACAAGCATTTTCACACCTGCATGAGATCAAACTTTGAGCTCATTTTCTTGATTTGATTCAAGTTTCTAAAGGACGCAGTAGCAATTCTCATCGAATCAACCAAAATGGGGGATTTCAAAACCTTAATCTTTTTCTTTAAAGCATTACTTTGATTAGAAAATGGTTAAGATACTTTTTGCAATTTTTGCTTTTGAAAAATAAAATACACAGAAAACAGAAATTTCCTCATTTGAACTGAATTTTATTATTACTAAATGCTTATAACTTTACAAGTTAAAATTTATCTAAATTTCAAACATAAGAAGGAATTTTTGCATGATTATCTTCTTTTTTCTTTTGTTAAGAAATTCATATAAACAATCTGGTTACAATTTTTCTTTTAGATTTGGTTTTGTGTTATATCTATGTAATTTCATATCCTTAGGGTCTGAAATTTCGTCCTGTTTTAGCCCTCTGAGCCCTCTTTCCAACCCCAAAGTTCTGATCAATATTGGATTCTTCAAGAAAGAGTTATGCCCAATTTCCCACGATGACATGATTATAAACTATTTCAGTAGAGCGAACTTGTATGAAGTTCCACGTGTCATTGTTGCGACCTTCAGCCCTGAAAATGATACCCAGCAAACTAAATTTTGTCCTATTTCTGTCACTATTTATGATATTCGAATCCAATGCTCAGAGATAAATTTATGATGATTTTCCCAACATCACATATTTGACATGGAATTTGAGATCCCGCAAAAACCCTATTTTCCTCAGATCATATCTCAGAAAATATAGTGAACCAAGATCTGAAATTCGTTCATGAGGTTCATCAAGATTTCAGCTCAAGTGGGTTTTAATTTCAGGATCTGAATGTTAGGGTCCAACACTAACCCCCTTATTTATGAAATAAGGTCAATTCATAGTTATAGTTAGTTAAAGAGTTAATAAAGCCCATATCAATAATTGTAAGTGGTTGACCCGCATTTAAAGAAGGAACCACAGTTAGTTGCAAATGGGCCATGGTATTAGATAGATGGTATTAATAAGAACCATGGTACTAACCCATGGTATTGCATGTATGAATCCTATATAAAGGATAGAGACTCCCCTTGAGGAGCGTCGTGTCTTATTTTGCAATTCAGCCCAGCTCTATTGGAGGTTGCCCCCTCGAAGAGGCAAGTGAACATTGCTTTCCTTTCTGAATAATAAAATACATGTTGTTATTTCTTATTGTTCTGTGCTCTGGGTATATTTTTTCGCATATTTGTTATTCTAGTATCTTCTCGCAGGTCAAGAGCATAACAAGTGGTATCAGAGCACTTTCCAAGGCTGGTGGGATCTCCATTTTTAGCAGAATTTTTTTTTGGCTAGAGATGTGTTTCGGCATCTTTAAACCACGGGATCTATCATTGAGCGCATAAACCTGCAGATTTGGGGAGGCATGCACACAAGAAATACAAGAGGTGGTCATGCTTGTTGGACTCCCTTGTAACCCCTATGGGTACCCCTTCGAGTAGTAGCGCATTAGATAGAACTGCACATAGACTGTCTTCCAAGTACCCTCTGGGTATATTGGAAGCCCCTTAGGCTCTCTTGAAACCTCTCCATAGATAAATTTTCAGTCGTCTTGCTGCTACAATAAATCGAGAACAACACTCGGGGAGATTACTCACACATACAATAGGGTAGTTGTGTTGTACAGCTAAGGGTATGGTTGATCCTCCTTGGTTAGTGCCCTGAAAGATTGGGCCAAGTACTACTGTTGGACCCTTATGTATATTGCAATCTGTAGCACCTGACACTCCTTAAGACCATAGTTCCCTTGTCTCTCTCTAGATCACGCATCATCAATGCAGATCAGATCTAGCAGGTTGGGTTCTGTCGCATCCACAACAATTGGATCCACCATTCAGATCTATCAAATCTTCCATTCAGATGTATTAGATACACCATTCATATCTAGCAGATTGGGTTCAGTAGCAGTCGCAACAATCAGATTTGCCATTCAAATCTAGTAGCAGGGGTTCGATCACTGCCACATTCATACTCATACTCTGCAGTTGAGGTTTCACCAACAGATTTGACTATTTGTGTGGCTCCTATACCTGGGTGTGATTCTCGCAGGACATTGGGCAGAATTAACTTTTTTGGGAATCGACTACTATAATATTCCTAATCGAGGAGTAAAACTCCTTTCGGAGTAAAAAATTAAAATCAGACACTCCCCGGGCACTTATAGGTGACTTAGCCCATAACAATCAGGTCAACGGGCTAAGCAAGGTGGTACCATTCACTTGTCAATGTCAAAATTTCGAGTGGTCCCAAATTTTTTCACAGTAACGACAAGTGCATTGGATCTGTGCATGGTACAAACCAAACCTCAAACTATGGCCAATGAGAAGATAGACACCCTTGAACAAAATTTGGAGGCATTAACGAAGCAGATCCAATCCTTATATGGCACAATCACCAAGGGAAAGTCGGGGGAACAATTGGAGGTATATGACTTTAATGAAAACCTTGAAGGCGAGTCTAGCCATTCTCTTCACTTCTATCGAAACCACCAACATTCCTAGCCTCGACCACCCAAGCTAGACATGTATAAATTTGATGGCTTTCATCCAGCCATATGGCTAGCACAAATGGAGCAATATTTGACATTGAATCATATCAAATATGATGTGACTAAGCTAAGTGTCGGAAGCCTATACTTGGACCAAGAAAGATGGCAATGGTGGCAATGGCATCAACGCTGCCATGCAAGGCCAATGACTTGGCAGACATTCTCAAAAGCCCTTTCTGATCGCTTTGACCATGAATCTAACTTTTTAGGTTGTCTTATTGAGCTCCAACAGATAGGCACAGTGCAAGAATATATTAAAGCCTTTGAAGCATTAGCCTTCCGCACAGGAGGTCTAGTAGATGAATTATACTTGGAATGTTTTATTAGTGGTCTCAAAGACACCATACAAGCCCACGTCCAAGTGCACCACCCAGTCTCATGGCTAGCAACTTGCAAGATAGCTCGAGAAGTAAAACGCGCATTAGCGGCCCAGTCAACTCGTCCAAATTTCATAGCCAAGGAACACCCCACCTAGGCTCTGAGCACTACCCAAACACTTAAGGTTCAAAAGGTGTCACGAACGGAAATGGTGGAAAGAAAAAAGCAAGGATTGTGTTACCATTGTGATGAGAAATACTCCCCGGGACATAAATGCAAGGAACCCAAATTCTTTCAAATTGATGCTACTGATCACAGTTCATCTGAGGAAGCCCCACCATTTGAAGGGATAGAGGAGGAAGATGAGGATAACGAGCCAGACAATGAGCTCCCAGCTACACCTGAAGAACCAGTTATCTCGCTTCATGCTTTGGCAGGAATTTATTCTCCCCAAACTCTCAAAATCAAAGGTTTTATTAAGCATCACCCTGTAGTAGTCTTGATTGATAATGCCAATACGCATAACTTTATCCATCAAAGAGTCATCGAAGAAGTGCATTATTTTGTCATAGCAATCTCTAATTTCTAGGTCCAGATTGCTAATGGGGGGACAATGAAATGTGAATGTCATTGTGAAAATGTCAAAATTCAGATGGGGGCTATACACCTAAAGACCCACATGTTTGCAATCAACATGGGTGGGTGTGACATTGTCTTGGGTGTTGAATGGCTCCGCACACTCGGCCCAATCACAATGGATTTCCAGGAGTTATATATGAGCTTTAACTAGAATGACCACACGCATACCCTCCGCGGACTCCAGGGAAGTGCTCCTTCTATCATCAGCTCACATAGGATGGGAAAATTGTTAAAAAAGGGCCACCATGGAGTTATAGCCCAATTTAATGCCATCGAGGCCTTCGAACCCACTTCTCTTCATATTCATCCTAAGATGCAACAGGTCTTAAACAACCATCTGTAGGTCTTTGACAAGCCTCATGAGCTTCCACCCTTGAGAGGGGAACATGATCATAGCATTACTTTGGTCCCAGGGGCACAACCACCAAATGTGCGCCCAAGGAACTCCTGAAAGCCAGTGTCATTCATCCTATAATTAGTCCTTATTCATTGCCTGTGGTCATGGTGCTCAAGAAAGATAGGGAATGGCGTATGTATCCAGACTTTAGGGCCCTCAACAAGCTAATGGTCAAAGATAAATTTCCCATCCAAATTGTTGATGATTTGCTTGATGAACTAAATGGGGCTCAATTCTTTACTAGGCTTGAACTTTGCTCGGGCTATCACCAAATTCGCATGAAAGAAGTAGACATTCCAAAGACTCCTTTCCAAACTCATGAAGGCCATTATGAATTCCTAGTCATGCCATTTGGTCTTTGTAATGCCCCATCCACTTTTCAGAGCCTCATGAATCACCTGCTCAAACCATATCTCAAAAAAATTGTCCTTATTTTCTTTGATGACATCCTCATCTACAGCCTCACCTGGGAAAAACATCTTCAACATGTAGATATGCTCTTGCAACTGCTCCGGAAGCATAAATTATTTGTCAAATTGTCCAAGTGCTCTTTTGGCATGGAAGAAGTTGAGTATTTGGGATACATTATGGGCCGTGAAGGTGTCAGGGTGGATCCCAAAAAGATCCAGGAAATGCAGGATTGGCCTCAACTAAAGACCTTGAAGAATTTGAGAGGATTTTTGGGTCTCACTGGCTACTATCGCAAATTTGTCTGCAATTATGGTCGCATTACTAAACCCCTCACTCACCTTCTCAAGAAAAAAATCATTCCTCTAGAATGATGAAGTGCAAAAAAGAATTTATAGCTCTCAAACATGCCATGGGTTCCACTACTGTGTTGGCACTACCCGACTTCACCAAATCTTTTTTGATTGAATGTGATGCTTCATGTATGGGTATTGGGGCTATCTTAATGCAGGAAGCTCGATCCTTGGCCTTCACTATCCAACAACTAAGTGGGACAAGTCTGGTACAATATACCTATGAGAAGGAGATGATGGTCATCTTACATGCAGTGGATACCTGGTGACCATACTTATTGGGGCAGCATTGCCAAATCCGCACAAACCATCAAAGCCTTAAATATTTTTTGGAGCAACGCCTATCCTCGTCACAGCAGAATAAATGGCTAGCCAAAATGTTGGGATATGATTATGAGATAATTTACAAGAAAGGGCATGAAAATGTCGTAATAGATGCTTTATCATGCCAATTTGAGGAGGAAAGCACCCTGCTAGCAATCTCTATTCCCATTCCAGAGTGGATTGAAGAGGCTTGCCAGGAATGATTTTCACATCCTTCACTCTCCCAACTCATTAATAAATTGCAGGCAGATCCAAATTCCTCAGCGAGCTACTCTTGGCAAGATGAGATTCTTCGCTACAAGGACAAAGTAGTGATATCACCAACATCCACCCTCAAAAGTCGCATTTTGGCAGAGTTTCACTCATCTCCCACTGCAGGCCATTCAGGCTTTCAGAGGACTTATGCTCACACTCAACATTCATTCTTTTGGATAGACATGAAAAAGGGCGTTCGTACTTTTGTAGTTGAGTATGAAGTGTGCCAGTGCCATAAAGGAGAAACAGTCAAATACCCAAGCAACTTACAGTCGTTGCCCATCCCTACCTCAATCTAGGTGAAGGTTTCTATGGATTTCATTACTGGTCTTCCGAAGTCAGGAAAAAATTCAGTCATCATGGTGGTTGTGGACAAACTTTCTAAGTATGCTCATTTTTGCACCCTATCCCACCCTTTTACACCTGCTTGATAAAAAATGGC
>APFE030086206.1:64124-76674 GCA_000404065.3 Pinus taeda
AGTGTCACAGGAGAAGTTTATGGAAGATTCCATGATCATCCACCTTGCAAACTGTCTCTGCCATTTGTCTACTCTCACCCATCACACCCTACAGAAGGGCTTTCCAGTATGCATCGCACTTTTTACACTGATCAGGTGAGATGCATCGCACCCTCTGCATTGAGCAGTCTGTATGGTCCAGTTTTAACCAGTTATGAGAAGTTTTCTGTGGAGAACTTCGAGGAGATGATGTAATCAACTAACCTTGTTCCTTTAGGGCATGAAAAAACACTTTTAGGGACTCAGAAGCCCTTGGTTTATGGACATACGTGATTGGGGTTGCAGTGCCCAAATATGTCTAGAACAATCATGTTTATACTATACCTAAATTGTTCATGAGACGGAGGAATTCCCTACAATGATAGCGAGGTTTCACGATAAAGGCATACTCCAACCTCCCTCGACTTAGAACCTACAAATGATGAGGTCTAAGCTGTGCGAAGAGGACCCAAATGTAAACATAGTGCTTTGAAGTGGTATCACAACTGGAGATGACAAAGGTAAGAAACCAGAAGAAAGTGAGTGGGTTCGCAAGGCTCCTACAAAGGAACCTGAATTTTATTTGGAGTGCGCAAAGGAGACATTCATGGGAGATAAGAAGAGCTTCATGGAGGCCTCCACTTCAGGTAGTAAGGATCAACTAGAACCAGAGATGGATCCTTCAATGCTCACTACCTTTCTAGAGACATGCATGAAACTACTACTCAACAACAAGGTTGTAAAAGGATTGTGGGAACTTATCACTAGGTGTGCAGGGTTAGGAGAACCGTACGTAGTCTGAAAACTTGGAAAGCATGCATTGCGAACAGGAAGGGAAATGAGATTGATTGCACAAATCAGAGAGTATGAAATGGATCAAGTAATTCTGGATCTCGGATCAGACACAAATGTAATACCAAAACAAACATGGGAATGCATGGGCAGACCCACGCTACAATGGTCTCCTATTCAATTGCGTATGGTGAACTAGTAGAAGATCTTACCCATTGGAAGATTTCTAGGAGTGACAGTGGATATTGAAGGTGCGAGCGCGCTGGAGGATTTCGAAGTGATAGAGATTGTCAATGATATAAATCCATATCCCGTGCTATTGGGCATAGACCAAGCCATTGATATGAATGGAGTCATAAATTTGAAGAAGCGCAAAATGATTTTTGAGAAAAGGTCACTACGCATAGTAGTACCACTAGATCTTGCCGAAGGAGCGTGATATACTGAACCGGTGAGTGACGATGATAGTGATGATGATCTCGATTGTATCTACAAGATAACCATGTGAGAACATGATTGGGTGAATCCAATAGCAAATGGTAGGATTTCGTGGGAGCGCAAAAGCTCCTACACTTCAGATTTGAACGAAGAAGTAGAACAATGGTAGACTTGGCTGCATAAAGTAACCACGCTCAATTGCAACATGATGGTAAGACCACTACACTGTGTGACAACGGAGATAAGGGATCTGCCTATGTACGATGGGTTGACAATGGTGGATAAGTTCCTGAACAAATTTGAGATCGAAGTACCAAAAAAACAACATTTTGATGCTCTGAAATGGGCATTACGCACTACGCCTGCAAGGTGGTCAGGTATGCATCAGAAAAGCTTTGAGGATTGGTGTGGATGTAGAAGGATGATGTGCCTATGATTTGGGAAACCACATATGCGGCTAGCAGACAAGTATGACAGATGGGATGATCCATGTACACACCTCGCGAAATGGACCAAGGCCTACGGGGACGAGCCACAGCCTGAATGGGTGCATTTGTTCTGTCATATCGTGGATGTCATACCCATGAATTGGTATACTGAGATAGAGCTCTACCATGGTACGAGCTAATGGGATATTTTTCGTGAATGATTTCTGTTAACTTTCACGTTTAAAGATCCTTGGTGGGATACTGTTGATCATGTGCTACAAGCAGTAAAAGCAGCTATCTTCAAAATACCCCAGGAGCCAATAGACATGCTTCAGCCAGAATAGGCGACATAGCTAGGTTGTGTGCTAGGGTATTACAATGTAAATGTTGAGGAGGATGATGAGGACCCACGTAATATTAACATTCCAAAAACAGAAAGCGGTTGCGAGGTTTGAGGACCATTGATTGAGGACCCTGACATCACTGCACCGCTAAAAAAAAAATAGGTAAGCATTGAAACAGAAGCAGAACCAAAGTATGCAATGCTTGGAGACTATTGGGATGATGCCGTGGTAGATAAGATCGTGGAGTTACTTTGCGAATATCAAGACTTATTCCCGACCAAAATTATAGACTTAAAAGGGATTGTTGGCGACTTAGGAATGATGAGGATCACCCTAAAACCCGACGCGAAGCTGGTCAAGCAGAGGCCTTACAACTTGAATCCTAAGTACAAGGAAAAGGTCTGCGTAGAACTAAAAAAAATGCTCACAGCTAGAATTATTGAAATAGGGGAAGAATCCAATTGGGTGAGCCCTATGGTAGTACAGGAGAAAAAGAAGAAGGGAAAAATAAGAATATGTGTTGACCTCATAAAGTTGAATGATGCCTGTGTGCATGATCCATTCCCGACACCATTCATAGATGAGGTATTGGAAAATTTTGGCAGACAAGAAGCATACTCGTCAATGAATGGGTTTTCGGGGTATCACCAGATCAAGATCACGCCGGAAGATAGGATCAAAACAAACTTCACAATAGAATGGGGATGATTTCAATACATCGTCATGCCGTTTGGATTGAAGAACGCGCCAACCATTTTTTCACGCATCATTGTCGCTATGTTCAAAGAATACATCCACAAGTTCCTGGAGGTCTATTTGGATGACTGGACGGTCTTTGGATTGGTTAAGCACCATGTAGCAAGCTTACACTTGATGCTGGATACTTGTCAAAGACACCAGATTGCGCTGAACCTTAAAAAGTGCACATTTTTGGTCCCCTTTGGGATCCTGGTTGGACATGTGGTCTACAAACAAGGGCTAATGGTCAACCCTGCGAAGATTGTCGTTATTCTAAATTTGGAAGCACCACGAAGTGTTAAATAGTTGCGCGCTACCTTGGGACATATAGGATACTATAGGAAGTTCATCAAAAGATATGCCCAAATAACAGTGCCGATGGAAAATCTATTAAAAAAGGATGTTCCATTTTGTTGGAATGACGATTGCATGAAGAGTTTTGATGTCCTGAAGGGGAAATTGGCCTCCATTCTAATCTTGGTCTTCCCAAAATGGGATGTGGAGTTTCATGTACATGTTGATGTGTCATGTATTGCGTTGGGAGCAGTACTCACATAGGAAGGCGCAGAGGGCATGGATCACCCTATTGCATTTTCATGTCGAAGATTGTCTAAAGCCGAGAAGAACTATTTCACCACCGAGTGCGAGGGGTTGGTAATGGTGTATGTGCTCCAAAAATACCGACATTATTTGTTAGGAGGACATATCAAGATGTATACCAACCATTCCACGCTAAAATAACTAGTCAATAAGCCTATGTTTGGGGGGTGCATATGTAGGTGGTTGTTATTTTTCTAGGAATATGATTTCGAGGTCGTAGTCAAGCTGAGATATTTGAACGCAAGACCGAACCATTTATTGCGGATTGAGAGAGGTGAGGAATCGACTAATCTGGAGGAAGGATTAATTATTGCACAGCTCTTTGCGGTGTGCGTTTTGGATGGGCACTTCGAAGATATAATCCATTTTTTGACAACAGGGACTATGCCAAAGGAATATTCTATCCAACATAAGAAGGAATTAGTGGTGCGTGCAGTAGATTTTTCTGTCATCGCGGGGCACCTATAAAAAATTGGAAATGATGAGATATTTTGAAGATATGTACCTGAATTTGAAAGAAGTCAGATCCTCGTAGAAGCACATGGGGGTGCTACAGGAGGACACTATGCAGGATGAGCAACTACACAAAAGATTCTCTGCACAGGGTTGTGGTGGCCAACCCTGCACCAAGATTTGAAAGCACACTGTAAGGCCTACGATATATGTCAATGGACTGGAAAACCATAATGGAGGGAAACGATGCCATTAAATCCATAGATGACACTACAACCATTCGAGAAATGGGAAATTGACTTTGTAGGATGGATCAAACCTCAGGGAAAGACAAACGCGTGCTACATCATCATTGTGATGGAGTACCTAACACGATGGGCAGAAACACAGGTGGTGAAACACTGCACGACTGCTACGACTATGAAGTTCTTGTTTGACAACATGTTGACTCGATTTGGCTGTCCAAAGATCTTAATGAGTGATAGCGGAACACATTTTCTGAACAAAACCATCAGCGTGCTCACGAAAGAATTCCAGATATATCATCAGAAGAATACACCGTATCACCCACAAGCGAATGGCAGAGTAGAGACATTCAACAAAATACTAGAAACCAAGTGTGCAACACGTAGCAAAGTGATTGGGACCTGTGCATCCCTACAGTACTATGGGCTTACAGAACAACGTTCAAGAAACTGACGGGACAAAACCCTTTCTAGTTAGTCTATGGCATGGAAGCTGTAATGCTAATGGAATACATCTTACCTAGTTTGTGAATAGAAGAACTCACAGGGATGTCAAACCATGAAGCTCTGGAAGAAAGACTCACGCAATTGGAAGAACTTGGGGAAGAATGGTTCTTGGCTAGTTTTCATTAGCAGGTTTAGAAACAACATGAAAAATCTTAGCATGATCACAAAATTAAGTTGCGCACATTCAAAGTAAATGACTTAGTACGACTATATGATAGTAAGTTTGAAAAATTTCTGGGCAAATTCTCAAAATGCATTGGCTAGGACCGTATGTGGTTAAGGAAGTCATAGATGGAGGTGTGGTCCAGCTCGTCAAATTAAATAGAGGACCCTTCCTAGGCAAAGTGAATGGTAGCTGCTTGAAGCCTTACACAGGTGGGCCATCTATCTGACTAGCCGGAAGTAGTACAGTCTTCACGCTTCAGAGAGCCGGACAAGGACACAGGACTATAAATACATATCGGTATGACTGTATGGGAACAATCTAGTTACAGAGGTCTCAGCGGAAAGAATGCAACAGGTTCAGCAAGCAGCAGCTCAGTGCGCTGCAAACATCAAAACCATTTGGGACTAGCTGGAGGGACTTCGTGCCATCAGATTGACTCGAGGACAAGTCACAATGTTTGTGTTGGGGGTTTGTTGGCCATCGAATCCCCCCACAACATGTTTTGGGGCTTAAAGCCCAAGTTTTGAGTTGTTATTATTATAAAATCTCTGCGAATTGTGGGTTCGGAGTGCGAATTGTATGTTAGAGTCATCTGGCTATCTGCCCTAAGTTTTGAATGTACTGTCGGCCTACCCATGGTCCGTGGACCATGGGATTGTATAAATAGAGTGAGGCTCTAAGTTGTAAAAGGGAAGTAAGGAACCAATGGATGGAGTCTAAATGATAGTGAAGCGTAGAGTAAGAGTCTAAGTGTCTTGGGTCATAGTAGTAGGAAGAGGCTCTACAACTGAGTGCGCAGAGGCCTAATAGAGTTAGGAGCTAAGTACATGGACCCCTGCAGCTGAGTGTGTAGGGTAGTGTCGATTCTGTAACAGAAGGAAGAAAATAATAAAGAGAAGTTTTGCCTGAATCTTGTGTATTTGTTTTGAGTTATTACATGTTTGATATTACTTGCAATTATATTGTTTATTTATTGTGCGCACTTATATGAATTACGGATAGTGTTGAATATAACTAAAAGAGTATAAATAATTTCATTTAATCACCTAATATCGGTTGCAAGGAAGGACTTGGTTAATAACACTGTTCGAGCCTCGAGTAAGGCTGCGCGAAAGTAGTATCTCAGGCCCCAAGGTAAGGGTAAGTATGCGTAGCAATGTGTGTGTAAGGTCGAACCGCAGACCACTTGAAATCATCAGACATACCTAGGGTGCAGAAACCTAGTTCTAGCACCCTCGCATACTACTTCGGGTGAGACCTCAGTCCGCGCTCTGCGGACTGTTTCCGAAAGGGCCAGTAGTACCGGGATTTGTTTGGCTAAATCATATATGAACCTGGGTCAGGCCCCAACAAGCCAACAGTTGCTATCCCCTTTTATGGGACCAAACACTTCTGATAAAGTTTTACATGCCCCAAAAGTTAGGGAACAAATCATTCATGAGAATCTCATGATTCTCATGTTGATCAATATTAAGAGAAAAATAGAAATCATTACAAACAATTTCCAAATAAAATCCCTATCAACTTTACACCATTTTATACAATCATAACCACTCATATCCCTTAACCTCCGATAGATAATTTCATGATTCTCAACAACTGTCTTTTAAGACAACAACAATGGTCCTCGGTAGTTGTAGCGTAACAACATCCTCACGGTGCAACAACAACTTTGAGGTGTTTCAATGAAACTTCAGAATGTAACAACAAATATTTAGAGTGTAACAAAAAGTAACCACAACAAATTTTCATCCCTTAGTCCTTAGTATATGGGCAACACCTAAAACAAAAATAACCAGAAGACCTCTCCCACAATTACCCTGGTTAGTCATCCCAAAAGGACATCACTTCATTCGATATTTAACAAAAAATGGAAAAATAATATGTTGGAGAAAGGATTTCTCTTATAACCAGGGAAAGTGACATTTGTGACATAAAGTTTATAGGTTTAAAGAGATAAAATGATAAAAATTTGGGAAAGAGGTGTCTAAGATATGCTTAAAAGCTACACTCAACACCTGGTCATCGTCAAAAGAATAAAAGAACACAAACTACCAAATCGGGAAACTCAGGAAATACTTCTGGTCATCCTCCTAAACCTTATCAACTAGAATCATCTATCCCCTTGAGTACCAAACCCATGATTACATCTACTCTTATCAGTGAAACTAACACAACTGATACTGGATTACCTGAGAATTTGTTCCTTAAGGTTATACAATCTGACCTTCTTGAGTGATGTTATCACGCAGGTTGTCCCTAGGCTCCTAATAGGGATACGGCTGAGGTAACCACAAACCAATATTCTGATTGCAGGTTCTAGCTCACCTGCAATTGGAGAGGGCTCTCTCCTTTAGATTCAACCTTAGTTGATGATTTTAGGCTAGCTTTCTGACTTCAAGGGAATGTTGACTGTGATTGGAAGGAAGGTAGGATTCTCGAACAAAGAGGCACAGTAAGGTGTTATAAGTTTCGAACCATTGGGCATGGAGTCACAAATTGAGGCATCCGAGCGTTTTCTTGGTCACAAGGGGATACAGAGCGGGATAGCCACACAGGATACAATACTCGGCCTGCTGAAAGTACGGAATGAACATCAGGGATGAAAGGCAAAAGAGAATCATTTCATCATGCTGACAAAGAGGAGAAGTGGATGAGTGGGATCCAGGAGCAGTTAATAATTCCTAAGACATGCACTCATATGTGAAAGAAACAGCGTAAACCAGATCATTTAAGAATACAAGCTCATAACTGTTTCTGAAGAAAACATTGAAAAATGCAGAAATTGAACTTAAGGTGTAATGAAAGAAATCTTAAGCTATTCTTTTTTCCTGCAATTTAGAAAGGCGGAAAGGTGGTAAAAACATAAAATAAACAGGGAAGAATAACACTTATTGGATCATGCAGAGACACAGGAATTCCGTAATCATTCCTTGGCCAAGAGAAAACAGCAAGTTGTTTCGCAACCCATGCTTTCAGCAATCTTTGATTATGGAAAAATATGACAGTTACAGTGCGAGTCTTTGCTCAGAGAAAATGCTAGAAAGAAGACTGACCAACAACTACTACCAACCAACCAACCCTTCACAATATCGCTTAGGGTGGTACTTATAAACAAAATATCGGAAAGACATCATTCCAAGTGACTTTGACAGGTCTGTTTAGAACTTTTCAAAAATCTAAATGCTGCTGGAATTAAATGTAGGTAATTTTTTTTGGCTGCACTGGGGGCAGCTGGATCAGAACAAATGATGAGGTGGCCCTTGGGGACCAGATGCAGTGCTGATGGAGTGAATGTGCTTCAGGGCTGTAGTTCGGCTTTGGTGCGAATTGAATGTGCAATTATTATGATTTGAGAGCTTCAAGTAGTTTCGCTCTCCTTCTGTGAATCTGCTGGAAGATATTCAATTTTCTCTTGCTTTGGGCCGTTGCTCAAGATATTCTCTGATACACTTTGCCGCTACATTGATGGTTTCCACTGTCGACTGATACTCTTTGACACGCTTGATGCCTACTGATTTGATCTGATACACTTTAAACTCTGTGACTGATCTGCTACTGTCTTCAAACCGGATCCTTTGGCACGATTGGGCGATTTTCGGGCTCTTTCGGCGCGCAGTGGGCTCGGCAATTAGAAGATTCCCTGAAGATTCCTCGAAATGGCCTATTTCCCGTAGCGATGCGCGAATAGCGCTATTCGCGCATCAGAAACTGCCTCTGTTTCTTGATCTGGAGCTCCGAAGTGCGATTTTCCTCCTTGCGCGAAGCATTTTTCGGCTTTTCTGGCTGCTGACGTAAGCATTGGGTCGGCTGGATGGTGGATGACGTCAACTGTGGGTCCCTGGTATGGCGCGATGTGGTGAGATACTGGATGTACTGTGGTGAAGAGACTCCGATGCGATATCGCGATATCGCGTCGGCGGGAAAAAAGGGGGATCATTGGGTTGGACATTTGGTGCTTGCGACTGCCGATATGCGATATCGCGATATCGCATTGGTGGAGACAGAGAGGTGAATGGATTGGACACTCTGCGTTTGTGATCGCCGATCGCCGATTTCGCGATATTGCCTCGGCGGGGGACGGATGGGCAATGTTTTGCATGAATGTGAGAGTGCGAAGGTGCGATGCGAAAACGGCTTTGAGGAGAAAAGGTAAGTAAGTGGGTGTAAAGGGCGTTTGAGGTTTTGGAAGGGGTTCGACTACCTCGGGGGAATTTTATACTTTGGAAGGAGTCCATAGTATCTGGAAGGTGGTTTGGAGGTCGGGGTTCTTGCTTAGTTTATGATAAACTGAACAATTCCCGGGAGTTGTTATGGTTATTTTTCAACCAGGGGGAGGGATATTACATAGGGGGGATTTTACTTAATATTAATCAGGGGAAGGGAAGAATAGGGAGCTAAATAATAATGTTAGTGGTTAATATGGAGATGGTAAGAAAGCGCTAAGTTCAGGAGAACTTAGGCTATTACAAGGGGGTAGGACCATACTTCGGGAGAAGATATGGAACAACTTTGAGTAAAGCAAATCTTTACTCAAGCCAATGTTATGAAGATGATGGAACTTAAGAGGTGTCAAGCAGATCCTGACCTCCTTCGGGGAAATTAGTTAATGATTGGGGAAAACAGAGAAGGGAAGTCAGTTAAACCTCATTTGAGCCTTTTTTCTTACAAATCTTTGCTGATTATGTTCTTTCTGATATGATACCTAAAAACTTGGAACTGGTCAGCAATTCAATAGCCTCAAAACTACCTACCCAGCCTACTTGCCTAGCATTTTTTCTTATTTTGTTTGGGGGTGCACTTAGACTTGCAAACCCGTCATTCATTTTTCTTTTGATGCTTTCCTATCTACATACTACCCTTATTTCTTCCGAAGCCCAGATTAAGCTGTTAGGCTCTTCTGTTTCTCTACCTATCTAAGAATCTGCCAAGATTAAACTGTTTGGACAGATTTACAATCTCTATATTCTAAAACATGAAATTTAAAACTAGGGAGACCAAGATTAAATTGTTTAGACCTCCCTTTAACTAAAAGTAGCGATACTGGGATAACTTTACAAAATTTGAAGGCAATTGAATGAACTTGAAGTAGCCTTCTTCATTTGGAGACTGTTTGAGAAAATATGGAGCATTGCAGCAAGCAAAGTATGACATATTTGGCCTGTGAAATGCCAATCATGCAAGATGAATACCTGCTGCAGCAGGAGCTAACAGTGGCTCCACTCGGGGATGGCTTCGCCTTGCGGGAAGTCAAGAACAGCAGGCCAGAATGCCTTGGTGTTTTTTTTTTTTTTTAGTTTCTTGCTGTCTTCTGCAAAACTTATTTTCTCTGGCCGCTTTATTCCTTCTACCTACCTACCCTAACCAACAGATACTCTGCCGTTAGGTAAAATCAAATAACCAGTGCAGCCATTTAAGCAACTGTGAAACGAGATAAACTTGCTGACTGATCGTTTCTAAACGCAAAAGCATCATCCGGGCATATGCTTTTACAACCAAAATTGTGGCCTCCATCACTTGCCGCTGAAGCAAACGGTTTTCACTGAGAAAATATGTTAGCCAAATTTTTTTAAACCAAAGTTCCATGTAATCTGCGATTGGATCGATGAACTTACCCTGTGAGAGAACTTCTCCTGCTTCTTCTAAATCTTCAATAGAATCATGCAGAGTTTGTGAATCAGCAGGTAGCGACATCTTCTCCTGAGTTGAGGACGAGAGACTTCGGCATGATTTAGGATCCTTTAGGTCGAGAGGATCAGCTACATCTTCGGTAATGACCCTGGCCGATGATCCTTCTGTCTTTCCCTTGGAACCCAGATCACACAGAATCCGCAGGTCCTCAGGCAACAGTGTTCCCTCCTGAATATGGCCATGGAAGCTTAGGCATGATTCCGGGTTCTTTAGGTAGGAAGGATCAGCTACATCTTCGGTAATGACCCTAACCGTTGATCCTTCTGCCTTTCCCTTGGAATCCAGATCATACTCAAACTGTAATTCAGGAGACAACACTATTTCTTGTTGAATTGGAGGAGGAAGATTTTGGTAAAACTCTCGAGGGTTGCGGAAAATATAAGACTGTCTTTGAGCTCCCAAGAGTTCAATTTCATTCTCATATTTTTCCACAACAAACTCAAGGAACAGTTTATTTCGGCCGCCTGGTATTTTTGACAATACCGCTCTGAAAAATTCGTCATTAAGCTCAAACTCTGATAAACTTTCTCGGCATTTTTCTAAAGCTTCTTCTATCGGAATTTCCTCCCAAGATTCGGTCATTCTCTCTTGTTGTTAATACATGGGGTACTTGGCTGTAACATTTGGTTCGTTCCTCAGTGGAGCCTTTGATTGTGATTGAAGTGGAGTTGCCAGGTGGATGTCTGGACTCTGAAGTGCCTGATCTCTGTCCACCATCAAAGATCAGAACTAAGCGTGAAAAGCTCTGAAAAATAGGAGCACTTCCTCCAGTGGGGTTTAAAGATGAACAGAGCGCTTGAATCCCCAATGGAGTGCGTAGATACAGGTCGACCGAGGCTTTTACAAGTTGGTTTCTTCCATTGTAGAGCTGCAGAGTGGTTGCATTGATTTATCTGAGGAGGTCCCCAGCGGAGTCGCCATTATGTTATCACTCAGGTTTTCCCTAGGCTCCTAATAGGGATACGACCGAGGTAACCACAAACCAATCTTCTGATTGCAGGTTCTAGCCCACCTGCAATCGGAGAGGGCTCTCTCCTTTTGATTCAACCTTAGTTGATGATTTTAGGCTAGCTTTTTGACTTCAAGGGAATGTTGACTGTGATTGGAAAGAAGGTAGGATTCTCGAACAAAGAGGCACAGTAAGGTGTTATAAGTTTCTAACCATTGGGCATGGAGTCAAAGATTGAGGCATGCGAGCATTTTCTTGGTCACAAGGGGATACGGAGCGGGATAGCCACACAGGATACAATACTCGGCCTGCTGAAAGTACGGAATGAACATCAGAGATGAAAGGCAAAAGAGAATCATTTCATCATGCTGACAAAGAGGAGAAGTGGATGAGTGGGATCCCGGAGCAGTTAAGAATTTCTAAGACATGCACTCATATGTGAAAGAAACAGGGTAAACCAGATCATTTAAGAATACAAGCTCATAACTGTTTCTGAAGAAAACATTGAAAACGCAGAAATTGAACTTAAGGTGTAATGAAACAAATCTTAAGCTATTCTTTTTTCCTGCAATTTAGAAAGGTGGAAAGGTGGTAAAAAGATAAAATTAAACAGAGGAGAGGAACACTTATTGGATCATGTAGAAGCACAGGAATTCTGTGATCATTCCTTGGCCAAGAGAAAACAACAAGTAGTTTCACAATCCATGCTTTCAACAATCTTTGATTATGGAAATTATGACAGTTACAGTGCGAGTCTTTGCTCGGAGAAAATGCTGGAAAGAAGACTACCAACAACTACTACTACCAACCAACCAACCCTTCACAAGATCGCTTAGGGTGGTATTTATAAACAAAATATCGGAAAGACATCATTACAAGTGACCTTGACAGATCTGCTTAGAACTTCTTCAAAAATCTAAATGTTGCTGGAATTAAACGCAAATAAATATTTTTTGGTTGCGCTGGGGGCAGCTGGATCGGAATAGGTGACGAGGTGGCCCTTGGGGACCAGATGCGGTGCTGCTGGAGTGAATGTGCTTTGGGGGTGCAGTTCGGCTTTGGTGCGAATTGAATGTGCAATTATTATGATTTGAGAACTTCAAGTAGTTTCGCTCTCCTTTTGTGAATCTGCTGGAAGATATTCAATTTTCTCTTGCTTTGGGCCGCCGCTCAAGATATTC
>APFE030086213.1:0-12668 GCA_000404065.3 Pinus taeda
GAACAGGTTGCAGACATCTTGACAAAGCCACTGGATCAGAAAAGCTTTGAATTTTTGAGGAAGTGTCTGGGTATGACCGAATGCCCAGCAGGTGAAATTAAAGGGGAGTGTTGAAAATATAATTTCACCGCGCGGTCAGCAGTCAACGCACGCAGAAAACCACCACAGCAAACCTAAACTGCCCGGTAACATATCGCACCACTCTTCGACATGAAGCTGTTTCCGGACATGGTGCTCCGATGCTGACAACTGTCCAACCGTGACGTAAGCCTCAAGCACTTTTCGGAAGGTAACTTGTGGTCAACTCACCCCTTCCGATATCGTTTTCACCCGTCCATTTACCTCCTGCATTTACATCCGTTGATTTACCAAGTTGCACGATGGTTTAAAGTGCAGTCAGAAAAGTGTTCCGACATGCATTCTCCGACGTTGGATTAAAGTCTCCTTTCTCCATCGTCCGATCATGGGAAAGTACATACGGGCCTGATTTAAAATTTAATATAGTATGGACCATACGTTATTGCCCATCCCTTATGCTAAATCGCTGACATTTTGTTTGGTAAAGAATTCAATGTTTTCTTACGGCGAAGTTAATATGGTGTATGGGCGTAAGTTTTTTTTATTTTCTTTTTAGCATATGTTTTTAATAGGAGCGTTGACTCCATTGTTTTTTTTTTCATTACACACGGGGATCAAAGGTAATGTGTAATGGTGAGTCGCATATGGGCACACGGTGAGAACGAAATGTGAATTCGCAGCAGCGAATGTAAAACACAGAGAGTTAATTTTGTATTGCAGGGGAGGAATGCACAGAAGTGCATAAATATTTTTGGGTTTGTAATGTAAAAGATTTTATGCAGCAGAGTAATTTTTGGTTTGTAATGTAAGAAGTAAAAATTGCACAACAGTGCAGGAGGAGGAGAAGTAAATGAAACCAGTGGATAGTTTTGTTCAAACCATGTATTGTTTTACAGCAGTGAAAAGGTAAACCTGTAACTCGCTGTAAGTTTTGTTTTCACACAGCAGTGAATGTAAATGAAATATTTACACACAGTGGTGTAAAATTTCATAGGAGGCAGAGTAACTTTTGTGAACCAAAGTAACTTTTGTGAAAATGTTTTGGTGAATCCCTCTGAGTGAAAGAGGATGAATATGTAAGTGTTTTTGTTTAATGAATAGAAATCAATTTATGGTGGTGGAATACTCTGTCCTGTGTAATTAATTTTAAAAAGACTTCTCTGAGTAAAAGATCCTGGTGTAAAGGAAACAGAGCATTGTCTCTGTGTTTTATATTTTGTGGTTTTGGTATTTTCCCATCTCAAACAAAAAAAATACCCAACATGATTTAAAATTTTCCATGTCCTTGGATGTTGAGACCTCCACAACTAGGAGAAATTGAATTTGAATCCTATGCTGGGAAGTGTACGAAATCTGTGTTACAATTGTTTTGAAAAGATTATATGGGTGGCGATGAAATGAAAAAGACCCAAATCGATTTGTGTGTATAATGCAAACTTTGATTGTCCGGTAACGTTGCTTCCATTGTTTCATTTGAAATCTGAAACTCAATTGTGTGTGGCCAAGTAGTATTTTGATGGCGCAATGTTTGAATTATTTTTTATTTAAACAAATGGTTAAATTAAATTGAAAATCAAGAATGTTCAATATGGAAGTGGCAAGCCTTCTCTATTAAAGTCATGATAGAGGAGTCTCACAATTCTAGCGAAGGGTTTCACCAGTTCCAAATCGAAGGTACACAGGTCGTTATTCTATTTGAAAGTTGAATGTCAAAATATTTATTAAATGCATGGACATAGTTGAGCCGAAAAAGAAAAAAAATATTTGGGCTCGAATTTGAAAGTGTTGTTTGTTAAAGAGTCGTCAAAGAGTTGTATTAGTTGTATTCAATGTTCTTGTAGAAAGAGAATCCACCGCCCACAAGTTTTCCATTGTAAGAGTAAGTTCGGGCCTGTGGTCGAGAATTTTAATATTGGTTGTTTGTGGTCGAGATTGATTGGTGGATAGTTTCAAGCATAGCTACTTCAAACAATAGAATTTAACCACGTTTGCAGAAGATTTTTTCTTTAATGTTTCTTTAACGTGAAAATACATGAAATATTTGTTGACAGTGCTTTTGAGAAAAATAACTACAAGGTTACGAAAATAACTGCAAGAAGAGTGACATACAAACATGTACTCATCGTGAGATTCCGTGCTTGCTTACAGTCCAAGGCTGAAGAGAACGAGTCGCTTAATAAATGGGTTTCTGGTTTCTGAAAGCCGTTAAGCCCTAGTTGTTAAATCACAGAATTCTTGTAAATCCGTTGATAAAAATCTGTTTGCGCTATGTTTGAACTGTCATATTAGTAATGTTGTGGAAAGTCGCTGATCAGATGTTGTAATATCCTGTTGTTCATGTGTTGGAGGCTATTGAAGTTTTGAGAATCGGTTGAGGTTGTTCATGTGTTGGAGGCTGTTGAAGATTTGAGAACCAGTTGAGGTTTGTTTTGAAATACTTTATCCTTCCTCTTAAAAGTTACTATTTTCCTCCGTGTTGCACACATCAAGTTTTGACTTTTATTGAGCATTGACTTTAATTGGGTTAAATTACAAAATTTATTAATATAACATCAAGAAAGGAAAACGAAATTGTGGTTAAACAAGTTCATAGAGTTGCATAGTGTATTAGAGGTTATTAGTTCAAATCTTTGTGAAAATAATTTTGTAACTTGTCATATTCAACCACAAGATAATTTTGGAAGTTTTAGAAATTGTCATACTCAACAAGAAGACAACATTTTGTTTGCAGCAATCTAATAATTTTTTGCTTGTTAAAACTATGTTGTAAATGGGTGCATTTTCGATGGTTGCTAACACCTTGTTAAATCATCATAATTTTTTTTGTATTGGGTGCATTTTCGGTGGTAGCCGACACCTTTTATTTTTAAAGTTGATTGCTGGAGAACATGGCCAAAATCGACGATTTGTTAAGTTATTGAACAATTTAATGTCGTTTACTATTCATAATCGTGTTCAAGTCAACAAGGACACGCTTTCTCACATCCACTCTTATTTACAAAATGTGAAAAGAAAAATTGAATTCTTGGAGCTAGAGTCCCAATTTCAGCGAGTTGAATTACATGAATCAAAAAAGAAGAATGCTGACCCTGTTCTTGTTCAGAACAATAGTTTGTTTGAGCCCAATCATCAGTCAGAAAATGATCAGAGTAATGAAGTGATTTCAAGTACAAATTTGGGTGCAGTGGAAATACATGTTCAGGGAAATGTATGGAAGAGTCATTTTCATACAAATATGTAGCCTGTCATCTCCAAACTTTTTATAAGATCACGGGAAGGGATTACACACAATAAACACAGATTTGGTTTAGATTACAAGAAGGATATTCAGGATTTATCTTTTCACACTCCAGATTTTTCTAAACCTATACAATTTTGAAGCGCTAGATTTATAGAGAGTGTTGTTCTAGAACAAGTTGATAGATGCCAATAGTGTAACAAATTTGGACATGGGAAAGACCGATGTTTTGATATTCATCCGTGTGAGCATTGTGGAAATATGAATCATCATACAAATGATATTCCACAAAGAAATTTACTAGAAGAGAGTGGCTAAATTTTGGATGGATTGCTTTTTAGGATTGGACAAAAACACCAAGAAAATTTACAGGTCATAAAGAAGAATATGTTTTAGAGTGATAACCAGCCTTGCATTGATGAAAAGTAATTCGCACCCTGTATTCGACAAGGGCTGAATAGTTGATGGTCTACTACAGGCTTGAATTCGAGATGTCAAGCAAGCCTGAGTGAGAGTTGATTTGATCGAGTTGATTGAGCATGTCGATGTTTGAAATTGTTTGAGGAACTGTTGTGATACTTCTAGAGCTTGTGGTCACCTTAAATTCGCATTCTTGATTGATCTGATAACTATAATGAAGGTTCCAGAGTTGGTGTTGGTTGAGACCTTGAGTTTTTCCACCTTGGTTTGTGGTCATCCTTAAAAACCATTTTTGAGAGACATTCAGCGCTTGGCTGAGATGCATTTTTTCATTTTGAGCTCTCCTTCTTGGACTTTGGTAGATCCCTTCATATTAAGGGGGGAATGTTGAACAACTAATCCTCGGGGTTAATGATAGGGTTAGTTTCAGTAGTTATTGGAGTCCAAGAAGACTCAGGAACTAATTCAGTTTTTTCCTATATGTATTGATATGTACAACATGTACATAATTATTTGAGATTGATTAACATACATTTGATTTAGTTTCCATTTTCATGTGTTTTATAAATGAAAGACTGTAAATATTTTTAGATCGGAGTAGCTCACATCCTTTTGGTTCATTTCTCACAACATTTTTGAATAGGTGGAATGGTGTGTTTTTGCACGCTAATTCATGCTTGATTTCCAGGAGGCTTTCCTCTAATTTTCATTTAGTTGTAGCTCACCTTCATTGCAAGTAAACAATTATCAGAATTACAAAATATTGCAAATACTAAATCACATTTTTTTTCTATGTTATTTGATATGAAAAAAAAACACCATAGTATTGACAATATATCAAGTTTGTGGCTTGAAATTAGGAAAAGTTTGCAAGAAGATTTGACTCATAGTTGCTGCATCATTTGATGTTTATCCATCTTTGATGCCTTGTTCAAATTGTCCATTTTTGGTGGCATGCCCCACTACAATAGAAGCAATGGATCCAACAAGATATGTTTATGTTGATTGAATGACTTCCTATATTGTAGTGTTTGGAGCAATCCTTTGATTATTGCAAACTTGATGTATTATTTCCACATTACTATTTTCAAGTAAAACTATACAACTTTTTGCATCACCTCTTTCGTAGACTCTTCTGTTTTTTACTGCGAAATATTTAATACAGATACTTTTTACGGGACAAAATTTGTCACTGGATTTGTTTATAAGTTTATTGCTTACATTTACTGTGATAGTTAGTTGACTGATTTTGTAAACAAGATTTGCAGTTACAAGTGGTGCCATGACTGGTGAGTTTGAACTTTTGTTTTGTCCTAGGCCATATACTATAAGTACATAGCCTTCAAAGATATTTGTATGCACACTGGTGCATAACTGTATGATTCAGCATGGAGATATTTGTAGTGTTTTTAGTTTGTCAATTCACAATAATAAAATTGTTTAGTTGTCATGAGTTTTAATCTAGAATGGTGTAATAGTAATATGCACATTTACAAAGTGTTATTGTCGACTGGTTGACCAACTTCTTTGTACTCTGGCTCTTTGTTGTTTTTAGAGCCTATGTTTTTAGAGCCAATATTTTTGTCTTCCATGTTTTTGTCAAGCACGTTGGTGATATTCTGTCATTATGCACAAATTAACAAGACAAACTTTAATATCACTGCATCAATATGAATGCAAAATTTGTGAATCAATGAAGCAAAATGGTGCATATTTAAGAATATATATATTTTTTTGTCAAAGATGCAAAGAACATGAAAGACAATTGTTGATTTGTTTTCAATGTTTGTATAATATTGTTTTATAAGTACACAAGGCAATGTGAATCTAGTGGAAAAAAAAGCACTCCCATGTTGGGAAAATTGTTTATTATAGTGAAACAAAATGCTACCTGTTATTTGTTTTGTCAAGGAAAGTTGTACAATTCAAATTACGATATGATGTAAAATGCTCACAAATGAAAGAATAGGACCACGGACTAGTTTTTGAATCAATTTCTAAGAAGAGGAAGGAAAACATTATGGAGGAATAAAATAGAATTGAAGTATTATGGAAAAAGAACCATTTTTATGCTAAAAAATGTTTCTTACAATGAAAGAAGAAGCTACCTAATATTTTCTTTGTTATGTAAATGTGTAAAATCCAAATTGCATTATTTATAGCTGCAAGAGGAGGGCCATGAATTATTTTTTGAATCAATTGCTAAAAAGAGGAAAGAAAACATTTGTAGCAATTATACCCAAAGTTATCACAATAGCCCATATGCATAATAGAATTATGGGTCAAGATAGTGGCAATGAAGCCAACAATAATAGTATTTGTTGTTGTAATTGTTGCAATGTTGTTCGATGCTCACATTTTTTTTTTGAGTTACTATTATTATTATTATTTTTTTTAAAACTATGATGTCTATGGTGCATATGGCATACAAAAAATGGGATTGAGAAACTAATTATCAACAAAAAATTATAGTTTCTTTTGATTCAAATTTCATGGCAACCATAAAAATTATCAAACATACTAACTAAAGTATCCAAGGATTGTTGCGAAAAAAGCGACAGTAAACACTGATTTGAATATTGATGAATCATAGCATTATTTAACGATTTTAAGATTGTTTCTTGGAGAAAAATAAGTAAAAATATAACTGTTCATTGTTTCAGGAAAAAAATGATGAAAGGTTTTATTGTTCATAATATTTAGCACCCAAAGACCTTTTCAATGCACATTGTAATATAGACAAGATGAACATAAGAAAAGCTAGTGATTATTTGAATGATGAATAATTTTGTCCGATGATCTCTTTTGATTATGTACAAGCTAATAAATCACGCTGTAATATGTTCCATATATTTTTGAAACCAAAAGTACAATGTTGTATAGTATTTAGAGCTACAAGATTGAAGCAGTTAAGCAGGTTTTGAATATTTGGTTTAAAGTAAAAAACACGCACATATATATAAAGAAGCAAGTGGAAGATTGGTGTGATAGTCAATATGAACAAAAGCAGTGGAGTGATAAATAATTGCAATCATTCCCAGAGCAAAAGTCCTTTTTGTTGTAGTTGGTGCAATATTACTTCTTGCTCAAAGTTTTTGTTGTTGAAGTGTTGTTACAATTTAGCCTAATTTGATTCTATGTTTGTTATAGTGGATAATGAAGAAAAAATGTATCAATGGGAGGCAATGCTGTTGGATAGTTCACAGATAACAATTATAGTTTGATCTAGTGTGAATTTGACCTTGATTATAGTAAATGACGAATAGTTGAGTAAAAAATTATATAAATTTTCTGAGAGTGTTCTAGAGGGTTATTTAGACCAAGGAACTATAGGAAAAGAGACTAGAACAAGAAACAATTTCATGATAAACGTTGTAGTTGTAGAAACACTGAATTTTACATCTTTAGATTTATGGGGTAATAACCAACTTTTTTTGTGTTAGAGTTCTTATGGACAAAAAAAACTGTGATTCAAAATTGAATTGTGTTATATTCATATATACAAAGCCAATGAATAAATGGTAGAGATATTGAAATTTCTATTAAGAACACAATACTATTTAAATTAGAGTACATCAATTGACTTTTGTACCTATTGCACTCCTTCAAAATTCCGTCACTAAAGGCTCTCTTTGTATTATTGTGACAAAATCTCTAATGTGCCCATGTATTTCATAAGATAGGAAGATTAAGCTCAAATGGATTATTGTTGATTCTAGAAGTATGAATCATTTTGCGATATAGGATAAGATGTGCTCTTAGCATAGAGTGTCCTATGCCATCAGTAATGCAATGACAATTATCAAAGCACAATATTACACTAATTACTCACGTATTTTTATTATTTTCTTTTCTTTTCAAGCAATGTTTTATGAATTTGATTGAAAATATTGTTTTTGTGGTATGATGGGAAATATCATTAAAGCATAGAGCAATTTGGCAAATTGTCTAAATGTACATTAACAATAGTTTTTTTTGAACAATTGTGCAAATTTGCGATAGGGTTGTCATGTGTAATTCAATTTATAGAGTTTAAGAGATATGGATTAAGTCAAGGTTCTTGCACTTCTTGTAAACGTACAAGACATGAGTACCAAAAAAACCATATTTACTTGTGATTCATGTATCAGTATGTTTGATATTCTAGTGAGAAAAGGTTTGAAGATAGGTACTAGAATTAAATAATTTGTTGTAATTGACTTGATATTTGTATGGCACGTCAAGCAGACGGTAGATGTATTGTAAATGCAATAGCATGATGATCTGTCCAATAAGCATTCAAAATATTACATGAAAGACTATTGATTGGATGGTTTTTCCAAAAAAGTTCAAGCATTGAGCCATAATTTATATACAATTTATGTATTTATAAACAATTTGAAATTGTTTCCTTGCATAAATTGAGATAGTTTTTTTTTAACATGTCCAAGTTGAAGTCACCAACAATTGCACTTTTTGTTTGTCCAACGAGTGCACCAAGACATATTTGATGCAATAAATGATCTCTTGACTTGATGTGTTTGATGCACAATAGACATTTACAATTGTGATAACATGTAATTGGATATGAAAATTAATGAGAATTGATTCAATGTCGTTCACCTTATAGCATAAATGCTTCTTAATTTCCATTTCTTTTGTATAGTATGTTTGTATTTCATGTAAATGCAATAGGCTTATGTGCATATATTTCTCTGTGAAATTTGGATTTGATGGGGTGAAATGGTTCTTATTTCTTGGAAACAAATGACATTAGAATTCATTAGATCATGGTTCACAACAATATCCTCTAGATGCAAAGAAAGACTACAAGTGTTCAAAGAGCATATTTTCAAATGATCATACATTCTTATTTATTGTAAACTATATTTGAGTTGGTAATAAGAATATTTTCTAAGTCTATGTAGCTCAATAAAAACTTTGTCAGATAGACTAAAGTTTGCTTGTTCTAATTTGTTTATTAGGTACAAGGATTTGATATCCTTGACACGTGATAGTATTGTATAGACAAGTCCATGTTGTCTAACTCTTTTTGGATTAAAAACTAATTTATACATTTTTAATCCTTGTGATTAATGTATTGTTCGTGCACATGCTAATTGAAAAAGATATTGTTCTCTTATGTAATTGCTAGTATTTTTTTATTTTATGCTTCTACAAACTTTGGTGATTGGCGTACAATTAAGGATTATTCCATTTTTGAATAGATGCTGAATTTTTGTTCGTTGGAGAAAACCAACTTTTGGATCAACAAATTCTATCCAAATCAAAGCATTTCCAGTAATTGTTGATTCTCTAAATATGAATTATGTGCCATTCACTAAGCCATATTTGATATCATAATTTCCACCAATTAATTCAACGAGCATATCTGGTTTTAGCACAATGGCGTCTGGAAATTTTTTTTCTTAGTATAGTCATCTGTGTTTAGTTTTTTGTTTTTTTTCCATTCTCTATCAATGTTACAATTTATGTATTAATGATTGATACCATTTTTTCATTATGTTTTTGTGCGTCTTTGTTTAAGTAAAATAGACATAGAAATGTTGGATCATTGGGTGGGAATCTGTAGCAACTTTCATTTAAGTAGGAAAGGTCTTCTTCCATATGCGAACAAGTTCTAATTCTATTTAACACATAAAAAAATACTTTATTGTCTTCACGCATTACTTGTTTCAATTCAAAGCTGATGACATTATCTCTCAAAAAATTATAAGGAGCAGTAGTTGCTTTAAGGCTTGGATATTCAAAGATCCAGCAATTGTGGACAGGTTGGGCTTGAAATAGATCACCACAGAATATTATATCAATATTTCCAAATGGTTTTTTTAGTATATGCATAATTTTGTGAAGTCATCAGTACATGTTATTTAGTAATTGTGAACCAATCAATGATACTTCGGCTATAAGAAAAATCCTAATTTATTCATATTCTTTTCTTAAAATAGCCAATGTGCTAGAAGTCAATGGTAACATGTTACATCATGATAGTGGAAAGCGCAAAGCTGAGTGTACTATGATGTCATTGGAAATATATGCAACTTTTCCAGTAAATGAAACTTTTAGTACCTTTGTTTTCAGTGGGTCTCTTTCAATTTCTTTATTATAGTGGTGCGTTAGGACATGACAAGTTGTATGTGCAGTAGTCATTTTTCTTGTTCATGTACCTCCAGTAATAAAGAAATAATGCGGCTTTCCTGGGATGTTTTTTTTTCCATAGTACTATTTGCTTTATTATAAATTGTTGTTCTTCATTGATATTTCTCCTAATTTCACAATATGTTGTTGTGTTCAAAATAGATGGATGTTTAGTATAATTGTTAGTATCTGCTTTTGCAATTCGAAGGTTTTTAGATTGCATTTTTTTGTATTAAATCATCTCAGATATCATATTTTTCAATGGGAAAGGCGCTATCATTATCTAATGGGAGATTACCTACACATGTCTTCTCTTTTTTGTTCCACTATAGTCGAAGCAATGTCAATGTAACCCCATCGCAAAATTAGCAATAAAATTTTTCTTCAATAACAGAAACAATGTGTTTTTTTTTACAAATATGCTTCTCACCATGTTTCATTTGGATTTTTTAATTTGTACTTAGACTCTCTGTGTGGGAGATAAAGCATCAATTTTTCTCTATAACAGTTTTCAAGGTCCTTTTATTCATTGTAACGAAAGAATTATATGACAGATCGACACTTTTTTCTTTTGGTCGGTGTGTTTGTGGCTGAGCAAAAAGAAACATATTTTGCTAAGCAAAGGTTTTAAAGTTTTAGTCGAAAAACCACATATTTATCAATGATTGACATGCACAAAATGTCTTCAGAGTCATGTTTTTCATGTTGCAATAAAACATGTCTTTTAAGCACATATGTTCATTTTTTAGTTGGAGCAGTGTTAATGAAAATTCTTCTCCTAGATGATGAGTACAAAGGCAATGAAAGTATAATGTATATTGCTTGTATACTTATGTAGTATAACTGGGCAGATAATATGGGCTACAGAGGGAGGTACCCAAGGGAATAATGTAATAATGTGATAGGCCATAGTTAATAAATAAAGTGGTTAACCTACATCATGTAAGAGACCACAAGTAGTTAGGGATAATCTGACAAGCCCATTGAATTCGATGTATAATATTAACAAGCATATGGCTTGTGGAGTGTTCTCCTTCCTTAAGGAGAAATTGTATGGTGTTTCCCTACCTCAAGGGTTTTGATATTAATAAGGAAGTATTTTTATTTCTATTCTTGGATCGATCTTGATATTTCTAGGTATATTTTCTATTTTCATATATTTTCAGGTTAGATCTACTACAAGTGGTATCAAAGCACTTTCTTCGGCGAAGAGGGGAATATTTTTTTTTTTAATTTTTGCAGGATTGTTTTGGGGCGGAGAGTTTCCATATCAGCTTTGAAACTTTTGTTGCTAAACTAAAAAAAAAATAGAATATGTGGATTCTTTGCAGAAAAATACCAAAATTAAAAAAAAAAAATCGGTTGAACAGGAGTCTGGATGAGGGAGATATTGCTGATTTAAAATTAATTGTTATGTAGAAATTTTTTTGACGGAAATTCATGCATGACAACTCTTTAGTAATTTTTTGAATTTTTTGTGGGAAATGTTTGGAAAATAAATGCAGATCTAAAAACCTCTTGAAAATTCACCCAATTTCAAAAAAAAAAAAAACAGTCGAATCGGAGTCTGGATGAGGAATATCTCGCTAATTTAAGATCAACTATTTTGTCAGAATCTTTTGTGACAGCGGGATAGTTGTAGTGTAGATCTGAGTTTCCAAAGGCCGAGATCAAGATTATATCATACGAGAAGATGCAGAATGGCCATTCCATTTCCAAAAATAGGTTATACTATGGATTATGAGTTTTATTGACCAAGTCATGCCCATTTCAAATTTTTGTCAAAGTGATTTGTTTTTAAAACCCTTACTCTAGTTTAGAGTTTTAGCAAGATGATTTTTACAAGCAAAGATGATGGCCCTACTGTTGAAGAATTCATAAAAGTGACAAAGTCAACATTTCAGAAATATTGGAAATCTTCAACATGACTTAGTTTTAGAGATGAGACAGACATTTGGTGGAGTTCACTTGACAAAAATAAGTTTTAAAGCCTTCTTGATGAAGAATTTTAAAAAGTCCTTATAGAAAAATGGTCTCATGCTAAAAAATTGGATAATGAGAAACATAAGGGGTTATTTTATACTGGTATCTCCTTATTGCAAGTTCATGGATCTATTCAGAAAGAGAAGGTCATTGTGTCTATCAATCCTAGTTGCAAGCATAATTTTATTAATATTTGTTTGACTAAAAGATTACAAGTCCCAACAAAAAAAATGGAGCACACACAAGTTGATAATGAAGAGGTGAAAGTTTATAAATATTTGAAGATTTCCCTGGATAAGTATGTGTTGCATTTTGATTTTTATGCTTTAGATATGGTTGATATGGATGTTATTTTGGGATACCCTTAGATGGAATCCATTGGTACTGTCAACATTAATGCGCAAAAGAAATTCCTAAATCTTTGGTATAAAAAGAAGAAAATTACATTGCAGAATATTTCCATAAGTAAACAATTAGGGTCCAAAGAGGCCAAATCAGAAAACTTTGTAGGTGCAGACACATCAAATGAGGAGTCCGTAGTGGATGTAATAATGGAAGACAAGCAACAATCACAGGCACCAAAACAGGTACCAGATACCACTCAGGCTCCATCAAGTGGACAATTGAAGAATGATACACCAACAATTAAAACTTTAGCATATCACCATCTGCACCACCTAGTTAGACAACAACCACTAAGGGGGAAAAGAATTAGCAAGAAGGACAGCAACCCCTGGACGACATAGAGAGTTGCGACAAGCCACCCATAGCACATCGACACAAAGGAACTGCTATGATAAACTCCCATCTT
>APFE030086224.1:2746-36558 GCA_000404065.3 Pinus taeda
GCAAGGCTGAGACTATTTCATCAAACTGCAAAGCAGTTGCATTGCTACCAATTGCAATAACCAGACTATCCCACGAGTCTGGTAGAGAACACAAAAAACTGATGCACTTATCTTCATCTGAAATTTTAATATCAACAGATAATAACTGACTTACCACAATATTAAACGCATTCAGATTCTCTGTCACCGAGTCTCCATCTTTCATCCTCAGGTTATACAACTTTTTCCGCAAGAACAGTTTATTCACCAAAGACTTAGATTGGTACGAAGTCCCTAACTTGTCCCACAAAGCCTTCACCGTAGCTTCCCTTGATACATTCAGCAATACTAAATCTGAGACACACAATCATATTGTGCTCTTTGCCTTCCCATCCAATTTCTTCCATTCTTCATTGGACACTCCCATTGGTTTAGTGCCCGGATCTACCGTGATCCATTGATCTTTATCCACCAACAGATCCTCCATCTTGAGTTTCCACAACTCAAAACTCTGACCATTATATTTCTCGATCTCTATCTTTCCACTGCTCGCCATCTTCTTTCACCACCAGAATCAATCTCGTAAATCTCCCCCTGAATAGGGTCTACCACAGGCCTGAGCGAAACCCCTCAGCAACAAAGGCATCCCCTTGAAGCCAAATCTACTTTGATACCAAATGTAGGTTTTAACCCCATACAGAAATTACCTGCATACGAATTCTAAACACAGAAAATAAACAATGCGAAAGCATAACACATAAAACACATATACACAGAAATTTCCCCTCGATCCCAAAACCGAGACTACCAACTTGATTTTTCATTATGTTCCTTTAAATGTTATAATACATATTTATACATGTTGAATCATCCAATACCATGGACCAAAAACCATCGCGTCCAAAAACATGTGCGAAAATCATGCACAAAACCATAGATGGGTCCGCCCATCCTAACATAGGGTCCAAAACCAAAATTTTCTGGGGCGTTGCCCTAGACCCCATAAAGTGTGGTTATGGGTATGCCTCAAACCCCTAGTGACACCTCCCTGCTACACAATCGGTGCAACAAAGGGGGGCTCTGCCCCCCCTCTAACACCCCAGTTAACTACATGGGCTAGTCGTGGAAAGAATATAACACAACCCAACACTCAGCTACACATGCAAGAGGTTTTTTGACTGCTTAAAGGAAATTCATATTTTTGGCTGGGAGCTAGGCTGATTTCCCAGGAGATTTGTGGAAGTCCTAGGTAGAGCAGTTGATTGCTACCTAGATTTGTGCAAATCCTAGGCTAAGCAGCTCTGCTGGGGAAATTTGCGCAAATCCTGTTGGGAGTGTTGGCTGCCAGGTTTGCGCAATCCTGGAGCCTAGCAGGCTGCCAGAGATGATTATGAAATTTATAGAGGGAAGGCAGGTTACCCTCCAGAAATGTGAAATTTTCAAGGGAAGATGCTTAGCCTGCAACTGGACCAAGTCTGGGTGAACAACCTGTGAGGGGAATGAATCGACTATGATCGACAAGTTTCCTTTGTGCGAGGAAAACACTGAAGCTTGAGTACTTTGACGAAGCAAGACAAAGTGTTGTGAAAGGTTAGCAAGGAGGCTCCAAAACACACTAAGGAAAAATTTTGGAGGGTGGTTGTAGTCGTTACAACACAAATATAATGAGATCCAGTCGTTATACTTTTAATTTTATATGTAGATAGCAACAAAGAGAGAGAGTGAAGAAAATTGTGGCAACCCTTATAGCAAGAAAGTTGTAATAGAGAAGAGAACAACTTATGGTTGTGGTTGGGTAGAATTTGTTGAGACAACTCCACAATTGTAAATTGGGGAGAGTTGTCCAAAGTACGAGAGCGAGTGAAGATCTTAAGCGGAAGTGAACAATGCAGTACCCTACATAAAGGAGTGCTTCATAGGTTCTAACAGAAGGAACCTTAAATACCAAAAGGCCAAGCTCAAGAGAAGGCTTGGTTAGGTATTGGGAAGTAGGTGTAGAGGCTTACTACAAAGGAAGGCTATTTGAAGCTCGTAGTGAGTATGGAGTTACTCAGAGAGACAAAGAGAGGGAGAGAGATGATTATGAACAATTAGGAAAAAGGTTCCAAAAGAAGCCACAACAGGATGAGTGATGATAAATTTGAAAGGGAGATAGATGAGATGAAGACCCAATTGAGTGTATTGATGATACTACTATAGAAATTTGAAGAATACTAGAAGAATGGATGGAAACTGAAGAAGAATGTTATATGGCCTATTAAGTATTTATGTGTAAATAAGTTGGGATAGAGGATAAATTCCATGTTCAAAGAAGAAATGAGACTTAGAGAAACTGAGTATATACAAAAATTATTTGAAGGAACAGTTCACCTTTGTGAACCAAAGCAGGGCAATATGCTTAAAGAAGGAGGAAATTTGGGATGAGTTGATGAGATTCTTGGAAAGTTTAGAAGCATCTATAGAGGTCAAAGAGTTTCATATTTTTTGAAATAAGGACTTGTGTGAGTGTGTGTATGTGGGAATTGAAGATGATGGAGTTCGCCAAAACATTTACATCAAGGAAAAGGAATACAACAGTCAATTGTTAGAAGATGGTGAACCAGAACAACTAAAGAGAGAGGATGAGGATGAATCTTATAAGGAGAGTTCAACACAAGGAGATAAGAAAGAAGACTAGAAGCATGTACAACAGGGAGACAAAGAGATGAAGGACGATTGTGCAAGCAATGAAGATAAAGGTGATGTAAATAGTAACAAACATAATGCAATGGCACAAGTAGTCCTAATGGATGAATCTAAAACCAAGTACATTTTTGTAGCATACAACGAGGAAGGATGTTGGCTTAGTGGGTCCTCACCCAGGTTCAGATTTAGTTGCGCCAAACAAATCCATACACTACTGGCCCTTTCGGTATCAATCCACGAAGCACACACTGAAGTCTCACCCAAAGCAGTATGGGGGGATGCTAGAACCAAGTTTCCACACCAGAGATGAGCATGATGTCATTTTATGACCTAAATATGACTTCGCATAGGCTGATAAGACTTTATGGCTTATCGATATAACTCCCTTTAATCAACCTCTAAACCTCCGCGAAGGTTTACGATGATCTTTCGATGACCTTGAACAAACTAATCAACTACTTACGCACATCAGAGAGTTCACTTATCTCGACAATTATCCAGATCAGCCTAAGTGTTCGACAACTCCAATGTAGAATAAGGTAATCTTCGCTAAAATAGTTAACAACAATTGCGTTCATATAACAATATAAATCATGTAAATTCATGCATCAAGACATCATTATTTCATAAATGCATTATAACATAAGACCTATTCATATAAATAGAAGTAAAGAGATAAACACGAGTATTTCTACAACAATATTCTTTATTAATATTAAGTTAAGCTTACAGACTCAAGACTTCCCTACGCACTCAGCTATGGACTCTACTCTAGGCCTCTGTGTACACAGTTGCAGAGTCTTTCTTCCTACTCTTCTTCACTAACTCTTTAGACTTCTCCCATAGACCAAACTTCATTACTTTTTTTCCTTAGAAATCCTAAGACACACCTATTTATACAATCCCATGTTCCGCAGACCATGGGTAGATATTCTAAAGCTAACTTAACTTACATAAAAGAAGGGTAAAACCCTTTATGAATCTTTAATTATCTACGTGCTCTGCGACCACAACTTGCAGAGACTTTACATATTTATACAACAAAAATTGGGTTTTTGCCCCAAAATTGACCCTAGGGACCCCATCCCAACAAACCCCCAACACAAATATTGTGACTCACCCTCGAGTCACTCTGCTGGCATGGAGATCTTATTAAGAGGATCCTCCAGCTCCACTCATGCCACTGCTACCTCAGCTGCACTTTGCATGGCTTCCTACTTGATCTGTTCCACCAACTACTCTATGGTTGGTCCTGCATTGTCCTGCTGGATTTTCTGCTGCGTACTCTGCAAATTTTCCAATTTCTCTGTTGGCATTATGACACAGGTTTGGCGCTATGACACAGGTGTTGTCCTTGATGGCAACTCAGTCAGAGGACAGATCACAGTTTAGGCTCACAGAATGAAAGAAAAAGAGATATATGCAGGTTCCCCTTGACCAAGTCACGTATACACGTGGGTTCGCCGACCAAAAGGTGCATATGCGTATACATGCACTTTCATGCAAGGAAAAGCGCGTACATGTTGGAAAACTTGTTTTTGGTCCGTTGTATTTGGTCCTTGGTATTTTGACCCATGGTATTGGTCCAAGGTATCTTGTCTGAAGTATTGACCCCAGGTATTTGCTCCAAGGTATTAATTCTAAGTGGTTTTGGACCATGGTATTGAGTAAGGCCTAAGACTATAAAAGGAGGAGGAGATCATTAGGCAAAGGCACTCAAGTATTGAATATCTAATGAAGAGCAAGATCTAGAATACTGGTCGTTGGATTATGGTGCATAGCTGGATCTGAATCAAGGAGGAACCTGAGCACTTGAAAAAGGATAAGTTCTATTAATGGGTCAAGATCTTAAGGCTTGAAGAGAAGTATCATTGTGTGATTTTTTATCTTTTATCTGAATAATTGGCGCATGTCGTAATCTTTAAATCTGATGATTTGGGTATAACTGATGTTTGAATAGTGGTAAAGGTTAAAATCATCTTTTACAGATCTGTACATAGGTTCAGTATAGCAAAGGCACGTATATACGCTGGTTTGGAATTTCAAAACTGCGTATATGCAGGTCCGCCTTGAGAAAAGTGTGTATGCATGTAGGTTTGACACATTGAAGTAGCGTACACCTCATAAAATATGTTTTAGCTACTTTTGTTTACTGTTGCAGTGTTCTGGGATCTGCATTGGGTTTTGGTTACTATTACTGTGTTCTGGTTACAACATTCAGAAAAGTGATTGTTTGATTCAATTTTGGTTGGTGCAAAGGAGATTGATTGATGCAGATATATTTGATGTTTAATTGATGTTATTGATGGATCCAGTCTAAAAATTTATGAAACGTGGCCCCTGGAAGAAAAGAGAAGGTTGTAGCCTTCTATGGATCAACACCTACGTACTAGTAAACACATCAACTAGTACAAGAGCTAGGGGGTTGTAGCTCCCTTCCAGGAGAAGCTGGAGAGTGAGAGAAGGTTGTAGCCTTCTACAGGTAGAAGCCTGCGTACTAGTATAAGACTGCACCAATATAAAATTTGTAAAAAGAAGTTTCTTATTAAAGAAAGATAGAGACGATTGCAGCAGGTGGTTTTCACCCACATTGGATTTCCACCTTATATCTTGTGTTCATGTGTGTGATTGCTTGTTCTGTTTATTGCACCTAATTATTGTTTACATGGCTCTGATACACATATTAAGGATCAACTAACCAAATTATAAGTTTGCAAGATATACATTGGTTTCTCTAAACATAGTTGCATATACACACAAGTTACATTAACAAAAGTAGCGTATATAAATTTGTTTATGGAAATGTAAAATTGTTAAATTGCTAATACTGATTCACCGCCCCTCTCAGTATTATTTCCAACAATTGGTATCAGAGAAGGTCCTTCAGAAGAATCTTGATTGCTTGAAGGAAGATCTATCATCATGAGTACCTACGAAAGAGAGGGATCCATTAGACCACCAATCTTCGATGGGAGGAACTTCGTCTATCGGAAGGTAAGAGCCACAACCTATCTTCAATCTCTTGGAATAGATGTTTGGGAAATCATGGAAGGAGGATACACATTTCCATCAGCAATTCCTACAGATACTACAGGTAAAAAGCAGTATGAAACAAATGCCAAGGCTATCAACACATTATTGGGGAGTTTGTCACAATCATAATTTGTCAAGGTTATGCAGCTCAAAACCGCCAAAGAAATATGGGACAATATCGTTCTAATCTATGAAGGAGACGATTAGGTAAAACGTGCAAAACCACAATCTCTCAAAATTCAATATGAAACTCTCAAAATGCACAATGATGAAAGTATAGCTAATTACTTGTTACATATAGATGAGATTGTTAATCGCATGAAAAACTTGGGTGAAGAGATAAAAGAAGTTACTGTAGTTGAAAAGGTTTTGAGATCCCTATCTTCTAAGTTTGAATCAAAAGTTTCTGCCATAGAAGAAAAGAAGAATCTTCAGAGTATTACTATGACAGAGCTGCATGGAATCCTAACTTCCTTCGAAATGAGAAAAGGAGGTCCATCAGATATGAGAGACGCCGCATTCAAGGCTTCGGGAAGAGAAGAGCTCAATGAATCGAGACACATTTCAGAAGGATAGGAAGAAGCAAACTTTATCAAGAACCATCAATGGGGTTCTGGAAGATTCAAAGGTAAACTACCTTTCAAATGCTTTGCTTGTGGAAGAGTCAGTCATTATGCAACCAAATTTCCTCATAAAGATAAGCTAGATAAAGGTAAGGAACCAGCAAAATGGAATAGAAAACAGAATGTAAGTAAGAAGAACTACTATACACATGAAGATAGTGATGGTTTATCAAATAATGATGAAGATGAAGATGATAATGATTATAGACTTTTGATGGCTTTTGAAGATGATGATTTCTTGGATGCTTTAGATGAAGATGGTCTCTATGAAGAAATTTCTAAACTTAAAATCTCTTTAGAAGAAAAGAGTATGATTATAGATATTGTGACATTCCAACTTGCTGAAAGGGAAAAGCACAATGAAACGTTAAAGTGTGAAATTGTGGGTCTAAGAAAAGATTTTGAGAAAACAAAAACTCTCAATCTTAGATTTGCTACAGGATCAGAAACTTTAGATGAAATTATCAAAGTGCAGCATTCTCCTTTGATAAAGACAGGTCTTGGATATACAGAAGAAGCATCTCAAGCATAGAAGCCATCAACCTCCAAAAGCTATCTTGATGTAGCAAGGAGAAGTGAACAGGTTGACAAACGTCAACAAAGGCATAAAGCAGATCACCAAGTAAATCGGTTTCAATCTACTTCAAGGATGAACAGAAGCTACAACCTGCCTCAAGTAAACCATTTTGCTTCAAGAATGAATGTCAATGGAAACTATAATCATCAGGTCAGTAGATTCGATAATCGCAGGAATTTCTTTAATGGCCAATGTTTTTCATGTCATAACTTTGGACACAAAGTTGCAATGTGTTTCTTACAAGACCATCATGACTAGAGAAGCACAAAATCAAAGGAATGTGACTGGGATCATGAAAAGGACCTACAATAATTTTTCTGCTCTTGAAAATGAAATAAAATGCTCTATCTGTAACAACTTCGGTCATGAAGATTCTGAATGCAGGAGTAAATTTCGGCAAACATCTTAGAAGGAGCAAGCTTCATTGGGTCCCAAAACATGGAGAAAGAAATAATCGCAAACAGAAAGATGTGGTTTAGCCTTGTACGCAGAAGGACAAGAAAATCAGTGGTACATTGACAGTGGATGCTCGAAACACATGATAGGTGATAAAGAAAAACTTCAGTCACATAATGCCTTAGAAAAGGAAAAGAAGGTCTCATTTGGTAATGACACTCCTGCAGTCATAAAAGGTAAAGGCTCTTTTCTCTTAAAAGAAAAAGTTAAAGCTGGGAATGTTATGTATGTAGATGGTCTAAAGCATAATCTATTGAATGTCAGTCAAATGTGTGATCAAGGAAATGAGGTAGTATTTCGATCAAATGGATGTGTTTTTCATGAGCTTGATACAGGAGAAACAGTGATCAAAGGTGTAAGAACTCCAAACAACCTGTACATACTCAATGGGGGACAAAAACAGTGCTACCTAAGCAAAAACGATGAACACTGGCTATGGCATAGAAGATTGGGGCATCTAAGCTTCCCTCAAATAAGAAAAGCATGCAAATACAAGGTTGTTTATGATCTTCTAGATATCAACATTCCAGAAAATACAATATGCAAATAATGTCAATTTGGTAAGCAAACCAGAGCACATTTCCCTGAGAAGGAAGAATCAGATAGTAAGCCTCTTGAACTTGCTCACACTGATTTATGTGCTCCATCTAGGAAAAAGTCACCTCATGGAGAAGAATACTTTATATTGTTCATTGACGACTTTTCTAGAATGTGTTGGATAGGACTTCTAAAGCATAAAGACAAAGCTTTCGAAAAGTTCAAAGCCTTCAAAGCTTTGGTTGAAAATGAATCAGATTGCAAAATCAAATGCCTCAGATCTGATCGAGGAGGGGAATTTACCTCAGATGAATTCTTCGACTTTTGTGAAGAACATGGAATAAGAAGGGAATTCGTTACCGCAAGAACTCCTCATCAAAATGGAGTGGTAGAAAGGATGAACAGAATTGTTCAACAAATGGCTCCTTCTATGCTAGATGAGTCTGGACCTCCTGCAACCTTCCGGGGTGGAGTTGCATTTGCTGTCGTCATTATTCTCAACAAAACAAATGTCTGGGTAAACAACACTCAAACTCCTCATGAACTGTGGTATGGTAAGACTCCTATTGTAAAATACTTCAAAGTTTTTGGAAGCAAATGTTACATCAAAAGGACTGATGAAAAACTTGGCAAGTTTGAACCTAGAGTAGATGAAGGCATTCTCCTTGGTTACTCTTCCCGAAGTAAAGGATATAAGTGTTATAATAAAAGACTCGGGAAAATTTTTGAAAGTATTGATGTTATGGATGATGAAGCAAGCAAAAATCCAAAGCAAGTAAAAACTAAATATTATGAAGAAGATGAGGACTATCCTTCCACATCAAATCAAACTAATTCTGAAGAAGAAGAAACCAATGAGGCACCAGAAGAATAGATAAAGGTAGAAGACTCAAATCTTGGGGTAGAAAGAAGCAGGTGTGCAAACAAGAAGAACTATTATAAAAGCTTCAAGTTATCTAGCATTGCTTTCCACTGTTGAACCGCAAAATGTCAATGAAGCATGCAAATATGAATGTTGGGTCAAGGCCATGAATGAAGAACTTGAGTAGATTGAAAAGAATAATACTTGGGAATTGGTTCCCAGACCTAATGATAAGAATGTCATAGGAACCAAATGGATTTTCAAAAACAAGTTGAATGAAAATGGAGAAGTTATTAGAAACAAGGCCAGACTTGTTTGTAAAGGGTATGCTCAACAAGAATGTATAGATTTTGAAGAAACTTTTGCACCTATTGCTAGACTTGAAGCCATAAGAATGTTCCTTGCTCTTTCTAGCTTTCAGAAGTTCAAAGTATATCAAATGGATGTGAAATCTTCCTTTCTTAATGGAGACCTAGAAGAAGTATATATTGAGCAACCAAACGTATTCATCCTTGGAAATGATCCAAAACCTATATGCAGACTTAGAAAGGCTCTCTTTGTTCTAAAACAAGCTCCAAGGGCTTGGTATTATCATCTTGACAAATACCTTCAACAACAAGGTTTTTCAAAAGGTCAAATGATAGCAATCTATATATAAAAATTGACAATGATAAATTGCTAATACTTGTTGTGTATGTTGATGATATCATTTTTGGTAGCAATGAAGAAGCCATGAGTCAAAACTTTTCTTTGGTAATGCAGAAAGAATTTGAAATGTCTCTGCTTGGTGAAATGACATACTTTCTTGGTTTACAAGTTCAACAAAATAAAGATGGTATTTTTCTATCACAAACCAAGTATCTCAAGCAAATCTTGAAGAAATATGGCATGGAATATTTTAAAATAGTATGTACCCCTATGGTAACAGGATGCAGCCTCAACGCAAATGATGAATCAGCAGCAGTACATCAACCAATCTACAGATCCATGATTGGTAGTTTGCTCTATCTAACAGGGACTCGACCAGACATCATGCATGCTGTGGGAATAGTTAGAAGATTCCAAGCAAATCCAAAGGAAACACACCTTCAGGCAATCAAAAGGATTTTCAAATATCTTCAAGGAACACAAAAATTTGGTTTATGGTATCCTAGAGATGTAGATCTTACACTTCAATCATATACAAATGCAGATTAGGCAAGAAGTGTGGATGACAGAAAAAGCACTAGTGGTGGTGCATTCTTTATGGGTTCCAGATTAGTGTCTTGGTTTAGCAAGAAACAAAGTTCAATTGCATTATCTACAGCTGAAGCAGAATATATGGCTGCTGCATCTTGCTGCACACAACTCCTTTGGATGATGCAAACATTGCAAGACATTCAAATCACATGTACTCCACCCATCTCCATTCCATGTGATAATACAAGTGCAATCGGTATTTCAAAGAATCTAGTCATGCATTCCAAGACCAAGCACATACCTATCAAATATCATTTTCTCCGAGAACAAGTGCTTGAACAAAAGGTCAAATTGGAGTATCTTCCCTCCAAGGAACAGGAGGCTAATATATTCACCAGACCACTGCCCAAGGAGACATTTGAATACCTCAGACAGAAGCTGGGAGTATTTGATGCATCATCTTGCTATTGACACTTATCTGTTTCAAAGAACAATGGTTGTATGCGAGTTTCATGAAGCGTATCCACGTACATACGCTGGTTGTTGTGGATATGTTGTGTATATGTTGGTTTGAAGAATATCAGTGGGCCAGACTCAGGATGAAAAGAGTCTAATATGGGTTTGACAGTGATCATCTGGCACAAGTTCAGGGGGAGCATATACTTCTAATAATGCATTGTTGGCATTATCTTAGCAGATCTTGGTACAATTTCATAGTTGTTTTTTATTCAGGTGGAACAGGTGCAAAGGGAGATCATGGTTGCTAATCTGGATGGTGATTGACAAATGCTGCTGATGATAGTTGTTGATGACTATCATAGTCTTTCTTTAGATATTTTGTCTCTATGTCATGTATATCTTTTATTATCAAGGTCATGTAACGACGTAGTTTGTTTCCCCACTATGCCTAGGATGGATGATGTAATGTTCTTGTTCTATCATATTTAAACTTTTGGTATATCCCCAATTGGTTGGCAGGATGAGTCAATCTTGGTATATCCCCACTTGGTTGGGCGATGGATGTATGTATGAGTCTTTGGTGATAGGAAGGTCATTTATGATGTATAGAGTCATGTTCTTCTTGTAAGACATCTTTTTGCAGACCTTGCTTACAATCAAGGGGAGCATGAACAACACACTTTAGCATATCAGAGAATTCAACATGTACTCAGGGGGATCAACACCCTTTTCCCTTGATGACAAAGGGGGAGAGTGACTTGGGGTTGCCATCAAATCCAAAGGGGGAGATTTTTGGCATTATGACACAGGTTTGGCACTATGACACAGGTGTTGTCCTTGATGGCAACTCACTCAGATGACAGATCACAGTTCAGGCTCACAGAATGAAAGAAAAATAGATATACACAGGTTCCCCTTGACCAAGCCGCGTATACACGCGGGTTCGCCGACCAAAAGGCGTATATGCGTATACGCACACTTTCACGCAAGGAAAAGTGCGTACATGTTGGAAAACTTGTTTTTGGTCTGTGGTATTTGGTCCTTGGTATTTTGACCCATGGTATTGGTCCGAGGTATATTGTCCGAAGTATTGACCCTAGGTATTTGGTCCAATGTATTGATTCTACGTGGTTTTGGACCATTGATCCAAATCTTGGGGAGAGACTCCCAAGATCTAAAAGATTGAAATGGATCCTGGGGGGAGACCCCCAAGATATGAAGACTTGAATTGCCAGAAGAAAAAGAGCAGAATGCCCAATAAACAAAACCACAAAGAAACTTTTTATTAAAACCCACTAATCTGGATTTAAACATGAATGAAACAAAATACAGAGATAACCATAAAGACAGATATGTAGCAGAAATAATATTTCATTCCATTACTATAAAATACTAAAATATGCTTACAAATAGAAGTGGAAATAAACCAGCTAGGGCGATGGTAGCTTATCTCTAAGAAGAGATGTGGCAGCTACATGCCTCTGAACTGTAAAGGCTGCATTGTGGCGGACCATCTGTCCTTTTACAAAATGTGACTTGTTACTTATAGTATTTTTCAGTTATAATACCACGGGTTAATTCCATGGGTGAATGAATACCATGGGTGGATTTTACAATACCACGGGCGGATGCCATTTACAATACCATGGGTAAATTCCATGGGTCGATAAATAATATGGGTGGAAGAGTACCATGGGTTGATGCCATTTTCCACTTGGATCATTCCTCCCTCCTTAAGAAGCAATGGTCCCCATTGAGTAAAGTTCCCTCCTACGAAGCCTTTGAAGAGCCACTGAAGATAAGGGTTTTATGTGGTTAACCCAAAACCCTGATAAAAGAAGATCTGAGGATAGAGATACCCTGTAATGCTTGTGACCAACTGTGATTCTGACAGTGTGCAGCCTAGCAAATGGACTTCGATGACAAGGATTTTATGTGGTTGACCCATAACCGTGATGTTGGTTGTTGATGAAGTAGCAGGTGCCTACATAGCCTGGGGTGGGAGGGCACATCTCCAAATAACCCAAGCCAAATTCTGCTATGTTGAAACTGATGAATGTGAAGCAGGTGCCTACTAAAGCGGGGTGGGAGGGCACGTCTCCAATGGGAACCCACTCCGAATGCTACTCCAGAATTAAAATGGACATAACTCAGCCAATATAACTCAGAATATTTATTATAACCTATTTTTGGAAGCAGAAGGATCATTTTTCATCTTCCCATGAGTTGGAAATCCTTATTTGGACACTCTGAGATCTCAGATTCGTGTTGCAACAGTTTCGTCGTCACAAAAATTCTGATAAAATAGTTGATTTTAAATCAACGATATCTCCCACATCCGAACTCCGATTCGACACATTTTGTTTTTTGAAACTGGGTGATTTTTCAAGAGGAATCCAGATCTGGTTTTTGTTTCTGTAAATTTTGTACCAAATGTTTCAGATCTGATCTGCAAAGTCACCACCCAAAAAAATTCCTGCAAAAAAATTGAGACTAAAATATGCATGAAACCCTCATTCCCATGGAATCATAACCTGCTCTAATACCACTGATCTGGATCTTCGGGGGAAGGCCCTCAAGATCTGAAATATTGAAATGGATCTCGAGAGGAGAGACCCCCAAGATCTGAAAACTTGAAATGGATCTTGGGAGGAGAGACCCCCAAGATCTGAAAACTTGAATTGCCAGAAGAAAAAGAGGAGAATGCCCAATAAACAAAACCACAAAGAAACTTTTTATTAAAACCCACTGATTTGGATTCAAACATGAATGCAACAAAATACAGAGATAACCATAAAGATAGATATGCAGTGGAAATAATACTTCATTCCATTACTGTAAAATACTGAAATATGCTTACAAACAGAAGTGGAAATAAACCAGCTAGGGCGATGGTATCTTATCTCTAAGAAGAGATGTGGCGGCTACATGCCTCTGAACTGTAAAGGCTACATTGTGGCGGACCATCTGTCCTTTTACAAAATGTGACTTGTTACTTATAGTATTTTTCAGTTATAATACCACGGGTCAATTTCATGGGTGAATGAATACCATGGGTGGATTTTACAATACCACGGGCGGATGTCATTTACAATACCATGGGTAAATTCCATGGGTCGATAAATAATATGGGTGGAAGAGTACCATGGGTTGATGCCATTTTCCATTTGGATCAACCATGGTATTGAGTAAGGCCTAAGACTATAAAAGGAGGAGGAGATCATTAGGCAAAGGCACTCAAGCATTGAATATCTAATGATGAGCAAGATCTAGAATACTGGTCATTGGATTATGGTGCATAGCTGGATCTGAATCAAGGAGGAACCTGAGCGCTTGAAGAAGGATAAGTTCTATTGATGGGTCGAGATCTTAAGGCTTGAAGAGAAGTATCATTGTGTGATTTTTGATATTTTATCCGAATAATTGGCGCATGTTGTAATCTTTAAATCTGATGATCTGGGTACAACTGATGTCTGAATAATGGTAAAGGTTAAAATCATCTTTTACAGATCTGTACACAGGTTCAGTATAGCAAAGGTGTCTATACACGCTAGTTCGACATTTCAAAACTGCGTATACACAGGTCCGCCTTTGAGAAAAGTGCGTATGCACGTAGGTTCGACACATTGAAGTAGCGTACACCTCATAAAATATGTTTTAGCTACTTTTATTTACTGTTGCAGTGTTCTGGGTTCTGCATTGGGTTCTGGTTACTGTTACTGTGTTCTGGTTACAACATTCAGAAAAGTGATTATTTGATTCAGTTTTGGTTGGTGCAAAGGAGATTGATTGATGCAGATATATTTGATGTTTGATTCATGTTATTGATGGATCTAGATTGAAAATTTATGAAACGTGGTCCTTGGAAGAAAAGAGAAGGTTGTAGCCTTCTGCAGGTCAACACCTATGTACTAGTAAACACATCAGCTAGTACAAGACCTAGGGGGTTGTAACTCCCTTCCAGGAGAAGCTGGAGAACGAGAGAAGGTTGTAGCCTTCTAGAGGTAGAAGCTTTTGTACTGGTATAAGACTGCACTAGTATAAAATTTGTAAAATAAGTTTCTTATTAAAGAAAGATAGAGACGATTGCAGCAGGTGGTTTTCACCCACATTGGGTTTCCACCTTATCTCTTGTGTTCATGTGTGTGATTGCTTGTTCTGTTTATTGCACCTGGTTACTTGTTATATAGTTTTGATACATAGATTAAGGATCAACTAACCAAATTATAAGTTTTCAAGATATAAGCCAGTTTCTCTAAACACAGTTGCGTATACACACAAGTTTCGTTAACAGAAGTAGCGTATGTAAATTTGTTTATGGAAATGTAAAATTATTAAATTTCTAATACTGATTCACCCCCCCCCCCCCCCCCCCAAGTATTATGTCCAACATTCTATTGAATCTTGGTAGAGATGATGCAGGCCTCATCCAACCAAGGCCCCAATATGGCCTTGAGGACTAGCTCTTTCTTCTGCACTACTGACACCTATGTAAGCAGCTGCTTTGCCTCCTATAGCTTAGCAAGGCGTTGTGTAGTAGCAATAGTGCACGTCGTTGCCCTTACTTCATCATATCGTGTCTAGAGCTCGTGCACTTCTGTATTCAAGAGCTACAGGGTGGGATCTTCCTACAGAGCCGTGACTACCTCCATTGGCTACTCAAAAAGCGTGGTGCAGTCTACCACCGCAGCATCCACTATTGCGACTCCATCCTTCACAGCATCTTTTCACTATTCCCTGACCTTTGGCAGAGTTGAAGGCTATGCCTTCAACTCCAATTCTGCTATCTTTAGGTTCAACTCAAACTAAACTCTGGCGACTTCTGTCTTGGCATTGTGCACACCTAAAACCAGCTTTCTAATCTTTGCCTCCAATGGCACTTCCTCTGGTATATGCAGTTCAGGGACTATTCGAGAGGCTTCTACCACCATGGCTACAATCTAGGCATGCTACACCTAAGTTTTCTTCTGTTCCTCCAACGACTTTGACTTCTAAGCGAACATCTATTCATTTTTCACTCTATATTCACTGATGAGGTTGAGCGTGCACTGCTCTTGATATCTGAACTTTGCTAGCACCCCTTCTTGTAGCGTGTGCAAGTATCATTGTGGAGTGCGGCCCGATTGAGGCTGATGTTCTTCAAAGAACTCACTATGGCCTTGCGAGTAACTGTCTCTGTGCTCAAGGATCCATCTGGCAGTGTGACTGTCCAAAGATCCAGTAATCAAACCATCTCTGCTACCTGAGTGGTCCCCGCTGCCAAAATTGTTGATGCAACACTGATCTACCCTACTCCTACCTAGATCCTATTCATCTGAATCTACAGCTCACGTAGATCCTTTTGAATGGTTCTCAATGCCTGCTATTGCTACTACTTAAAATCCTGCAGTAGTTCTTCTGTAGTATCACATACCTTGTTGCCTATCTCATCAAGGTCACCATCTGTCAGAGTAATTAGGTCTAACAATGGCTTGGTCGCTTTCAATTTCTTTCGCGACCCTTCCTTTCATTTTTCTCTGTATCTTTTGACTCGAAAGGGAGTGCTCTGCTCCTTCTGACCACTGTCGCCCTACTCTAACTGCTCCTCCTCCTCTGTTTGGGGCGAAGGATACTTTTTGATGTGCTCAGAGCCATGCTCTTTCTGTTCGGCCTACTGCTTCGTAGCGTGCTCCACTTCAACTCGGGCCTTCTCCTCGACCTCTTTTTTCCACTTCTCAGCCAATTGCTAGACCTTCTACTTCACTACTTCCTTCTTTTTCTTCTTCGCGGCCTTGCTAATACTTGCAACCAGATCCTATGGAGAGTTCCACTCTGTCGGCCAACGCTTGACGACTTCCTCAATAACGTCATATGTAGCGAGGTAAGGCGGGTCAAACCATTTTTTCTACTTATCCTTCCGCGCCCAGATGTATATGCGTTGCAAGTCAGCTTTAAACTCTGCATACCCTGACAACTGCTCAAACACAGTTGGAAAAAACCATGGGTTCTGGTTGATGAGAATGTGAATGCTCGCCTCCATCAGTACCCATAAGACTTTGGTCTTTGTGGCGCACTCAACGTCCTTTGTTGCCCATAGGGAGGAAAACTATGTAGCCTCCAGCTAATCCTTATCCACAAGAGGAAATTGACTGTCCTTCAGCAGATCCTAAGCGACGAGCACAATAGAGAGCAACAACCACGAATAGTGGAATTTTTTACTCTCATCCTACACCTCGTGATAGTTCTCAAGGAACTCGCTATAAAGGTAGTGTGCCCATTTGAATTGTATGCCCTCCGCACATTGGGCAACCAAAGAAACCACTGGCACTGGAACCTCCTCCGTGTGACATTTTCTCATAACATTTCCCTGCAAGGATCTAAGTGGCAATCTTCACTACAGGTTCGGTGATTGAGGTTATAGAGTGCCCGTACGGCTTCTTTTCAAGCTTGAATTTATCCTTCATTTTCACTATGAGGTCACGCTCTCTCATCTTTCCACCAAACTCCTTGGCTAGATTCAATCCTGAGTTTTGCAACAACGTGATTTGATGGATCAAAACATCAGTGATGGGGATTGGCATGCTTAGCCACAAAAAACTGTCATGCACCAAGGTTAGAAACTACTTGATCACAATTAAGTTGATGTCGGAGTTGTGGTAGTAGGGCACCCATAACAGGTTCAGCAACCTTGACTAATTCACTCTGTGATTTCACTCCATAGGCTCCATCGCGGTGACACCTAATACTTTGTAGAAAACCATTTTCAAGTATTTTTATGTTGCCAAGTGGGGTAACCTCTCATGGTCTGCCAAATCCCAATCTTCCAACTTGAGATGGTGAATCCGCGCTAAGTGCAAACCTTCAAAAGTGATGTTCTCTAGTACCAGGGGTGTATTGAGGAGAAATTTTCCCGATCTAGGTCCTGAGGGACCTTCAATTTTCCCTTGCGTAGAGGGATATAATCCGGAAACTTGGGTATTGGATCCACCCCCTTAGTATTTATGTCCTCCGCACCCTCTTTAGCCTCCAAATGCACCACTTTCCCCTTCTCTTTTGCGCTCAGTTTGTCTTTCTTCTAGGCCTGGGTAGCTGCATGCTTCCTCGGTGACTCACACAACGTCATGGGCTTCTTCTGCTTGTCCTTATTATGTATGGGGACATCCCGCACTGGCATAGGCTTCACCCTAGGTGACCTCAGCGTCGTAGGCACTGCAGCTGGAGTCTCCATGCTCATCACCTTTGGAGCAACTCCCTTATAGGTGACATCTCCTCTAGTACTAGAAGTCTCTCCTGCTCCAAACATCACGCTGAGGATAAACCGTTGGGTTTCCTCGGGTAACTTGTCAAATACAGAACTAGCGACCAAATCAGCGTAAACTTGAGGATTCATAAACAACCGATAGCTGAACACTGAAATTTAAATTATTCAAAGTGTTTTCGTTGGATGACCACACATAATTTACAAGCGAATTCAAATTCAAATTCGACCATTCCCCCCAAAATTCGTTCACAAATGTTGAATTGGCAGCAGATTTCCAAAGATTTCACTCTTAAATTCAGCCTTAATTGCCTTAAATGCCTTAAATTCCATCCCCTTGCTCCTCTTAACCATCTTCTGGCAGCCAAACATGAACAATGACTATAAGGGTTACTTTCTGGCTACGCTGCACAGTCTCTCCCTCCATAGCGCAACTCCCTTCGCGCTTCTTCTAGTAGTGTCACAACGTTCATTTTTCGCATAGACCCCCTGTCGTGTAGCTCTATGAACCGAGCAATGTATTTTATAGCCCCGCACCTCTTTGGAGCTGCCTCGAGTGCTAAGACTATGCTACTGTCATGTAGTCTTTGGGCTGGATCCCCAATGTATGGCTTTAATTGGCTTCCATTTACCCTTCCCAGAAATGGATCTTCATTCAACTTCTGAGCTAAACTGCTCCAGCATCTATAATCTCTTTGATAACATATGGCCCTAGCCAGTGCATCTGAAATTTTCCTGGAAACTTATCAAACTTACAGTCATATAATAAAACTAAATCATTTACCTTGAAGGTACACAGTTTGATGTGCCAATCGTGCCAAGCTTTTTCTCATCCCTTATGAAATTGTTGATGGAATACAACAAAAAATCTATCTTCCTCAAGCTTTATTAGCTGCGTGAGCCTTTCTTCTAAGTCTCCGTGGTACACCATTCCAATGAAAGCCGCTATGTGTAGACTAGGCATAATGTATTCCATAGGCATTACAACATCTACACCATATACCAACCTAAAAGGTGTCTAACCAGTAAGATTTTTACAAGTAGTTCTGTAGGCCCATAACACTACTAGTAAGCACATGTCCCAATCATTATGCTACACATTGTAAACCTTCATCAGCATTCTCCAATATCTTATTAAAAGCCTCAACCGTTCCATTGGCTTAAGGATGGTATGGCGTACTCTTCTAATGGTAAACTTGGAACTCCTCTGTCATCGCATTGATCGTTTCATTGAGAAAATGTGTACCGTAGTCACTCATCAAAGCCTTCGAGCAACTAAACCTGCTCAACACATATTCGAATAGAAATTTTGCTAATGTTTCCCCTGTACAGTCCTTCACAGATTGTGACTCCACCCATCTAGTCAAATATTTGGTCGCGGTGATGATATATCGTGCACCTGTCTTCTTGCCTGGTGGCAGAATCAGTCCTACAAAATCAATTTCCCATTTCTCAAATGGCTGCAATGACACCTGTAGATTCAAAGGTAGTTCATCCCTCTGTGATGGCCTGCCCGTCCTCTGACATGCATCGCATGCCCTACAATATGATTTAGAATCCTTATGCAGTGTCAACCACCACAACCCAGTGCGCGCTATTTCTTTTCCTTCATAATGTCCTCCCGCACCTCCTCCATGAGCTTTAGCGAGGATATTGTTTCTTTCAAATTCGCGCACATAGCATCGAAGTATTTCATCTGATCCCATCTTATACAAATGGCCTGCAATAACTGAAAATTCTGTCGTGCACACCACAAATTCTTTCTTTTTTTGACTAGTGTATCTTTTTGGAACCATCCCTGTGGTCAGAAAGTGGATAATTCCCGTAAAGTGATTATCCACGATGGGCACCGCAAAGAGCTAGGCGTCAGGCAACCCTTCCTCCAAATTGGTAGGCTCCTCCCCCATTTCAATGTGTGACAAATGGTCTGGTTGTGCATTCAACCTTCCTTGCTTCACAATCACCTCGAAATCATACTTCTAAAACAAGAGCAACATCTGCATATTCCCCCCACCAACACAGCTTATTGACTAGGTATTTCAATGTAGAAATGGTTCCATATCCCCCCCCCCCCCCCCCAACACAGCTTATTGACTAGGTATCTCAATCTAGAATGGTCTATGTACATCTTGAAATGTTTGCATAACAGGTAATGTTTGAACTTCTGGAGCACATACACCATAGCCAAGCCTTTGTGCTCTGTCTTCGAATAATTCTTTTCACCCTTAGACAACTTCCTGCTCACAAACGCTATAGGGTGATCTAGCTCTCCTTCACCAACCTCTGTCAGCACTCTTCCTAGCGCAATACATGAGGCATATACATGCACATGGAACTCCTTCTTCCAGTCTGGGAAGACTAGGATCGATGCAATGACCATTTTCTCCTTCAATACATCTAGGCTACGCTAACATTATTCATCCCAACATAATGTAGTGTCCTTCTTCAGTATCTTTTCCATAGGCATGGTAATCTGAGCATAACCTTTGATGAACTTCCGATAATACCCAGTGTGGCCCAGTGTTGTGCATAGCTGTTTGACACTTCTTGGCACCTCCAAATTAATTATTACCGCAACCTTAGCACGGTCCACCATGAGTCTTGTTTGCATACCACGTGACCAAGCAAGATCCCAAAAGGCACACAAAACAAACATTTCTTCAGGTTTAGCACAATCTGATACCTTCAGCATGTATCCAACATTAAGTGTAGATTGTCTACATGGCACTTGACTAGACCAAACATTGTCCAGACATCAAAATAGACCTCAAAGAACTTGTGAATAAACTCCTTGAACACCACAATGACCACGCGCGAGAAGATCGTTGTTGCATTCTTAAGTCTGAAAGGCATCTCTGTATATTGGAAACATCCCCATTCTGTCACAAAGGTGGTCTTACTCCTGTCTTCTGGTGTGATTTTTATCTGATCGTATCCAGAGAACCCATCAGTGAATGAATAGACCTCCTGCCTGCCAACATTATCCAATACTTCATCTATGTATAGAGTTGGAAAAGGATCATGAACGCAAGCATCGTTGAGCTTCCTGAGATCTACAAAAATCCTTAGTTCATCCTTCTGTTTCTTTTCCTAGACGACCATTAAACTCACCTAATCAGATTCCTCCACTGGTTCAATAATACCCATTGCAAGCATCTTGTCCAACTCCAAGCAGACCTTTTCCTTCTATTTGGGATTAATGCGATATGGCCTCTGCTTAACAGGCTTCACGTCTAGTTTCAAAGTTATTTTCATCACTCCCCAATTGCCTACGATGCCTTTTAAGTCCAAAAATTTGGTGGGAAATAAATCCTAATATTCGCGGAGCAACTCAGCGAATTTATCAACTGTAGCATCATCCCAGTAATCCCTAATCTTCGCAAACTTCAATTCTTCTTTTGTACCAATGTTTACCTACTTAGTTTTTAGTGGCGCGGTGATGTCAGGGTTCTCTATCTGCAGTCCTTCTACTCCCTGGTGGCCTTCTGCTTCGGGGATGCTTGGATCCTCATCCTCTCCTTCAACATTCATACTATAGCATTACAGCGCATGGTGCAGCTGGGTGCTCCAATCTGGTTGAATCAATTCCAAGGTATCCTATGGAATTCAGAAGATTGCTGCCTTAACCTCCTGCAACGCTTCATAAATAATTTTGAATTTGTCTTCAAATTTGAATGGCCTCACGAACCCCTCTCTTAAGACATCCCATTCTGTGGTGCCATGGCAGAGCTCTGTTTCCAAATACTAGTTCATAGGGATGATGTTCAAAGTGTGACAAAAAATATGCACCCACTCTGGTTGCGACTCTGTTCCATAAACCTTAGTCCACATTGCCAAATGATCACGTGGATCATTTCTACCGTCATACTTCTCAGTCAACCATACCTTGGGGCGACCAAACCGCATCTTTACCATCTTCCTATAGTCGTGCCATTCATCAAAACTGTCTTTATGCGTACCCCACCACCATGCAAGCGTAGTGTGTAGCGCCAAATCCAATGCTTGGAAGCGATGCTTCTCAAGCATTTCCTTTTAAAATGCATCCAAAAATTTATCTACACTAGTTAGACCATCATAATCAGGCAAACTTCTTACCTCAGATGATACACAGCACAACGATTTAATCATCATATTACATCGCAGCATAGGTACTCGTGTAACCTATTCTGCTAGTGCTCCAATTCTTTGTTCGAATCTGATGTATAGGATATTTCACGGTCCCATGCAATTCGTCCATTGACTGTTGGATTAACCCAATCTTGGTCTCACGCTATTATCTTATAGATCTAGTCCAAATCATCATCAATTTCCTCATAGTCGCAGACCGGTTCAGTATAGTGCAGTCCTTCTACGGGGTCCAACGTTATTATCACATGGAGCATTTTTCTTTCAAACGACATTGTCTGCTTCTTCAAATTGATGACCCCATTCATGTCAATAGCCCAATCAATTCCAAGGAGTGCGGGATATGGATTGTTGTCATCAACAATCTCTATTACTTCAAAGTCATCCAACGTGCTTGCACCTTCAATATTTATGGTTACCCCATGCAATCTCCCCATAGGGATCATCTTCTATTGATTTTCCATTCTTAATTGAATCGAAGACCACTACAACGTAGGCCTCCCCATTTTTTCCCAAGTCTGTTTAGGAAAAACATTCGCATCCAAAGCCAGATCCAAAATAACTTGATCCATATCGTATTCTCCTATTTGCGTGGTAAGCGTCATCTCGCGTCCTATTCTCGTCTTATGTCTGCCGATATTTTTGACCGCATGGTTCCCATCAGAAGCATTATCTCTACCAACACATTTATTTATCAACTCGTGTAATCATTTCACAACCCTGCTGTCATGCAGTAGTTTCATGCAAGTATCCAAGAAGGTAGTAAGCATGGAGGGGTCAACTTCTTCGAATAACTTATCCTAACTTTCTAAGATAAAGTCTTCGGTGAAGCTTTTCTTTCCTTCCATGAACGTTTCCTTTGCATGCTCTAGATCAAACCCAATTTCTTTTTCTAGAGCCTTGCGGACCCATCCACCTTCTTCAGGTTGTTTTCCCTTATCGTAACTAGTCGTCACACCACTCACAGCACAATATTGACATTAGGATCCTTTTCGTGAGGCTCTTCCCTCATCATCTGCAGGTTCTAGGTAAGCTGTTGAGGCTCCGCCTTCCTCTCTTGCATTTTAGCTATCAATATAGGGCATTCTTCTATTGCATCGTAAAACTGAGTACAAAACTGGCATGACAGGCATGTCTAGCTCATACAATCATGTGTGTAGTGCCCTGACACTCCACAATTATAGCAAATAACTTTCCCTCAACCTCTCCCAGGTCATCCTCCTCCTCTCAGCCTCGTCGGCGTCCCTGATATCCTCTTCGTGCCCCCCCGGCACCTTGATCCAAAGGTCGAGTTTCCATTTGCATTTGATACATGGGAATTCTTTCCATCATCAATTCATAGCTACAACAATTACATTCATCATGGCCCACTGATTTACATAAATTGTAGAATAATTGTTGTGGTGTTTGCACAAATTTTTGCAGCAAGTGGCAATTGTCAGTTACATGTTTTCCTGCTACTTGGCAGATAGCACACCATAACACGAGCCCTGTACTTCATCCAGTTTGAGCTTCCTGCCTCAGGGCCATTGGCCCTCCTCTTTCCATATAATTTGCGAAAATAGGGCAATGATCCTTATCATGCCCCTTAGTTTTCCACTTAAGGCACCAAACTTCTTCATGCACTTCCGGCCAAACCACTTTTTCCTTCTTCAAGCTCTGAAACTCTAAGCAGAGGTTCTACAACTCCGCATGAATTTGTTGAACTCCCAACATTGCGTCCTGGATAGGTGTCTCATGTAATCTCATTGCAATCTCCAACACTTCTGCCTGCATTCCTATCTTTTGTTGTGGTAGAGCAATCCTTAAGTGAGGCAAGAGCGTGGCTATAAACCAATCGCGGTGTTAACTGTCTGTGAGATTCATATTGGCTTTGTGGATTCCGCACTTTAGTCTCTGATCAAATTCTCAGGGTATTTCACCAATCCTCATTACGATTTCCTTAAACCCCACTATGGATTGTGTTTCAGAATTAGGCCTTCCGAATTCCTTGTTTAGCGCAATATGGGTGTCCGCTAATGATGCCAACAGATTATTAGTGCAGTACTTAATGTACCATGTCAACATGTGATCTTGTAGAGCAGTAACTAACTGTGCTTTCTTCATATGATCATCTGTAATATACTTCGTTGTCCACACAGCCTTCGTAATGAACCAAAACAGGTTCGGGTCTTCATTTCCCAAGCCCTTGAAAATGGGCAACTTCATCATATTCGACATGTTGAATGGTGGCAGAGGTGGTGGCGGTGTGGGCAAAGGTGTATGCTATGGAGATGATAGTGGAGGTGGTGTGGGTGGATGAGGTATTCACAGAAAACCCTGTCTTATCAACTATACAATGCTACACAGTGAGGCCTATACTGCTCCCTCATCGTTGCAAGAAGGAAGTTATATCAGTGGGATGTATTCAGGACCTGCTATCTTCATATTTCTAAAGAATCGTCCACTTCACATAGATTAAAACATCAAGGGAGTGGCATAACCCACTTTTCACACAAGAGAATTTTAATCCAAGTATTCAAAGATCTCAGATACTTACCACGCAGTCCCTTGAAAAGGCGTCACTCTGCTTCACTGTAACTGAATGAGGTATCAACCGTGAATTCTGTCACGAATCCGCCTAAGACTCAGTCAAGCCAGTGATCAACAGCACATGCGAGCTTATCTTCAGAAGCTTCCAGCCTCCAAACTAGCTCCGGGGTCCACACTATTGGACCGTCAAGCCTCCACCTTCCTTGGTCGTCTGCCAATTTAGTGACCACTTGTATAGTTTGATTGAGAAGGTGCATAAGAAGATCTCGTGTATTTTTGTGTATAAATATCTGTCCAACCACTGTTATCTCGTCAGGTGCATATTTTTGTTTTCTTGTGCCACAAATTCATGGATCTTTCTATCTAACCATTCCTCACCTTATTTCTTGGTCAGATTCCAGTGATGCGACATCACACACCTCTTTATGCACATCTAGGTCCCGACAACAGAACCATTTGTTGGCTTAGTGGGTCCTGGCCCATGTTCAGAGTTAGTTGCGCTAAACAAATCCCTACACTACTTGCCCTTTCGAGATCAATCCATGGAGCGCAGACTGAAGTCTCACCTGAAGTAGTATGGGGGGATGCTAGAACCAAGTTTCCACTCCTAGAGATGAGCATGATGTCATTTTATGCCCTAAATTTTCCTTCGCGTAGACCGATAAGCCTTTATGGCTTATCGATATAACTCCCTTTAATCAACCTCTAAACCTCTACGAAGGTTTAAGATAGTCTTTTGCGGACCTTGAATAGACTAATCAACTACTTACACGCATCAGAGATTACACTTATCCCGGCAATTATCCAGATCGACCTAAGCATTAGATAACTTCAACATACAATAAGATAATCTTTGCGAAAACAGTTGACAACAATTGCGTTCATATAATAATATAAATTGTGTAAATTCGTGCATCAACACATCATTATTTCATAAACACATTATAAAATAAGGCGGATTCATATAAATAGAAGTAAAGAGATAATCACGAGTATTTCTGCAACAATCTTCTTTATTAGTATTGATTTTAGCTTATAGACTCAAGACTTCCCTGCGCACTCAGCTGCAAGAGTCCGCACACTCAGTGGGACTCTACTCTAGGCCTCTGCACACACAACTGCAGAGCCTTTCTTCCTACTCTTCTTTGTTAACTCTTTAGACTTCTCCCATAGGCCAAACTTCATTACTTTTTTTCCATAGACATCCTAAGACACACCTATTTATACAATCCCATGGTCCGCGAACCATGGGTAGATCTTCAAAATCTGACTCAACTTACATAAAATAAGGGTAAAACCCTTTGTGAATCTTTAATTATCTACGCGCTCCGCGACCACAACTTTCAAAGACATTACATCTTTATACAACAACACTTGGGCTTTTCCCCAAAATTGACCTTAGTGGACCCCATCCCAACAGAGGAAAATAGATGTGCCTAACAATTGGTTTCATGATGTTGGCATTTACCTTTGTGGCTATAAATAAGATTCTAAAAGTTAATGGCTATATTTTTCCCTATGATACATTTGTATAAGAAAAGAGAAGTATATCTCTTAAATTTGGAAGTAGGTAGGATTTCATCAAAAAGCACAAAGGCTAGAGATGGACACTCGGTAATCCGCATATTTTTGGAAAAAGGTATGAAAAGGGAGGAAAAACTTAAATCATCCACATCAAAGCGCTACTAAAGTAAGGAATCCCAACATGCATGGGCTAGATCATATTTCAATATGTGAAAAGAATATTGAGGATGATATATAGGTTGCAATGTTGTCTTGGGAATACATCACAAGTTTGAAGAAAAATATGCAAGCATGTCAATAAAGAAATGGCATTAGTTATGGGCTATGTATAGTGGAGATGTGGATAAAATGATTTTCCATACAACCTATGAGTGTGGAAATGAATCACAATTTAGTAAGACAAATGGAGAACAAGTAAGAGAAGCCACTAGTACAACAAGAAAAGTGTTGAGGCAAATGAACAACAACAACAAAAAGCTTGGGATCCAGGACAATGATACAAATTAAATCATTATATTTATTTTTATCCATATCAATGCTTTCAGAGTGGAAAAAGTGGAGGAATCAACTCTAAGGACCATCTTTACCTCAGGGACCCAGTTTGGAAAATTGGGGTCTCCAACCCTTCAAGAGTGATTTGAGGCATAAAAAGATTTTTTTTAGAGATAAAAAAATTTCACTTTATCCTCACACATTTTCTTCCTATTCTACCGATAGAGAAATTTCTAATGGCATAAGAATTGCATCAACCAGAGTCCGTATAAGAAAGTTATGCCACTCAGAAGTTGATCTTCTTGTTTTCACCACCATAATTCTAGAGGATGTCATGTTAGCCCCTATTATTCATGAAAAATGGGATATCAATATGATTATGATGAAGACTCTCGAAGCATATATATTGTAACTCTAGTTAAGAGTTGAGGCAGTCAAACCTAAGCACTAGCGGGCTATCAGGTTGTGTTATAACTAGGCCACTAGGGGGAAATGGGGTTCCATTCTTTCAAGTGCATTTGTCCCATAGATGAGAAAACAATATCCAAGATGGATAGGAGATAAGTCACACAAAGAGGATTTATGCATTGTGGTATCCCATGGGCCATAGGCCATACTTATTTGTACTTGTAGCTATTTTATATTCAAAGTAAGGGAGTAGAAGGACCTCACCTTCTAGTTGGGTTTTTCTCCTAAAATAGTTTCCCATGTCATATCTTGTGTCAATGTGTTTGTGAGATTTTATTTCATTTTTCTCTATTTTCAGCATAATTTTAATTTTCATGCATATGTTATTAATAATTGTCTACATATCCATAATTCTAAAGGGAAATAAAACTATAATAGTGTATATTTTATATTTTTAAATAATTTTATCATATCTGTTATTACAAACTTCCCATTGGAATATCCATGACATTCTATGGATTATAAAATGTCAAGTAGTAATGAAGCAACAAAATGAAAAAGTAAGTGGACATCAGCAAAATCGAGTTTTGGGATCCTAGAGGTTCAATGGCCAAAGATACATGGCCAGGAGGCCATGGTAACTTTTTACCTTGGGTTTCCAATGCAAGAGCATAGTCTCTCAAAAATTAATTTGTGGCTACAACCAAGGGGTCTTCAAAATTTTACCAAGGAACTTGGTTCCCTTCAGTAATTTTCTTAAAATTCTAAATATTTTATTTAAAAGCATCTGGTTAGTTAGGAAATTGTGTTGAAGTGTCCTTAATTGGATAGATGTAATTAGCTATTAAGAGAAGGTGGAATTCCTTCTAGAAGTAGGGATAAGTGTAACCAAAGGAGAGGTTCGTTGGTTAAGCAACCTCTATTTTGTGATGAGATATTTGGTAAGAGGATAGGTGTAGCTTCAATTAGTAGCTAGATATTTTAATAGATGAAGATAGTACGTAGTAGACAAGAGATGGTTTGATAGAATAAAGTAAAGTGTGGTTGAAAGATTGGAAGAGGTCTAAAGAAAAATAAGGGCCAATTTACAAATTTGTAAACCCAGCTAGAGATTGTACAATTTCTTTATGAAATGAAACTATGAAATTTTCCTTTGATGCATTTGTACCAATTCCTACCTATATGAATTAGCATTTGATTGTGGATTGTTAAATCCCATGTGTTTATTTTGTTTGTGTGTTAATGGAACATTGGATGACCAGGCAGGTTTTCCTAGTTATAACATGATTTGATGAACAAGTAGTCAGAACCTTAGATTATGTGTAATTTCCCTATAAATAAATGCATCTAAGTAAGATAGGGGACTGGTTTGAATTGCAAAGGATTCATCATAGCAATCGAAACAATGACTGAGAGACGCAAAGTTTTTCTATTAACGATACCACAATGTGACGCAAGGTTACAATTGATTCTTGGAAAAATTTGAAGGTTCAGATTTATGAGGGTCAAAAACACTAAGTGAAGACTCACAAAAATAGCCTTGTCCAAGTCTTGTTATTTGACTTACTCGAGAAGACAAAGAAAGTTCCCCATCATCAATTGTATTAACGATGGGATTGTGGAGAAGTTGTTTAACACAGTGCCTAAGACCCCTTAATTCCAAGTAGTCTATTATCACCACATACATGGAAAATTTCAAAGGTCGAAGGCATGCGACCCCATCATTTAATGGGCTCGATAGATGGGAACTATTCAGTCAATTTCTGTCACTGCCACTACCCATGGAAGAGTTTTTGAGGAAACAACAAGTATTGGGTAGGGGAGCATGGGGAAATCCCATCAAAGGAAAGACAAGTACATGAGAACTTCCCCATTAAGTGTTGTCCCATTATCAAAATCAGTGAGGTCACTGAAGCATTATTGCTACGAGAATCACTTAGAGCTATGTGACCAATTGTTGACAAACATTGGGTCATGCAGAGTTAGGACCGCAGCCAAAATTGTGGAGTAGAAGCAATAACATGAAACCGAGTGGGTCCGTGGGCATATTATGGTAGAAGGGTGAAGTGTCAAGACTAGTGGGAGCCTGAATCCTAGCCTAACATCAAGCAAATATTTGTCAAGCTATTTGAAATACATGACAGAGTTAGGGTCCAACTGTGAGGCTAAGAGCTAAGACCTCATTTTCCAACATCGAACCACAAGATTGCAGTAGTGACAAATTTTCCCTGCGCAACCTTTGAGAGTTAAGGAAAGAGCGAGGGTACTATGGGGTGAAATAATAATACCATCCCATAGTCTTGATTGGTGTCAAATGGTTTGTAGCACTACCGATGTGAGTGGGAACAAAATTCATGGAAGTAGTTGGAGCTAGGGGAATAAAGTAAAATATCATTACAGAGAGTTGAGTTTAGGAAATAAGGGTCTGGGCATTGACTGAATATTTTGTGAGAGTGGAAGGACAACCCAACCAAAGTGTTATGGGCAGATAGAGCTGTGATCCATAGCCTTGATTTATCCGAGAGGAGCAAGCCTGATCCACAATAGTCATGGAAACTGGTGTGATGGAAAGAGAAGAAAAAATTAAGCGAATTATGGTAATGCAACAACATGCATATTGTTATGATTTTTTCTTAATTTATTATGATTTTTTCTTAATTTATTTGATCTACTTTTATGTTTACAGTTATTTTTTTTAAGTTAAATAATTTTTTTTATCTTCATATCAAATTTGGTTTTTTATCTCTACGTAATTTTTCTTATTTTGTCAGTTTCACTAGCACTAATAACATTTATTTAATCATTTAGTCATTTTTGTATTTAAATAAATAATAATAATTTTACCGAAAGAACAAAATTGTATTTGCAAAATTTCTCTCGTTATCAGTATAAATTATTTATTTTTGAATATAACTTGTGTGTATGAGTAGAATCATTAAAAAAAAATATGTATAAAGTAGGATAGACTTACATCTTAATGGATCCCAAAAAGTAAAAAAAAAAAAAACAAAAAAAAAAAAAACTTTTTTCATTTTTTTTTTCTATTCCACATGTATGTATTTCTCATTTATCATCTTAAAATATTACAATTCATTAAAATAAATTAATAATAACTTGAGTCCTTTGCAATTGTCAGGTCATAGATCCCACCTTGTGAAGGTCCTATTTTTTATAGGATTGCTTGATTATAGCTGATGATTATTATATTTTGGATGTTGTAAATAATATTCCATGTTGTAAATTATTTCCAAAAAGGTAAAAACCTTGAGAAAATAAAAAAATATGCTTGCAGATCGAAATGCAGCATTGTTGGCATTATGACACAGGTTTGGCACTAAGGCACAGGTGTTGTACTTGATGGCAACATACTCAGGTGGCAGATCACCATTCAAACTCTCAGAATGGAAGAAAACTTCATATACACAAGTTCATTTTAACCAGATCGCGTATATATGCGGTATTCATAATAAGAAGTCGCGTATTCGTGTACATGCACTTTCATGCACAAAAAAGCGCGTACATGTGGGAAAGATTATTTTTGGGTCCATGGTAATTGGACCTATGGTTTTAGACCTTGGTATTGTGTCCAAAATATTGAACCCAGGTATTGGGTCCCTGGTATTGGTTATCCATGGTTTTGGGCCATGGTTTGAGTAAGGCCAAGACTATAAAAAGGAAGAGATCATTAGGCAAGGGCATTGACTTAAGTGTTGAATATCTTATAAGGTGTGAGATCTGGAATATTGGTGATTGATATATGGTGCATAGCTGGATCTGAATTAAGGAGGAACCTGAGCGTTACAAGATGGATAAGTTCTATTGAAGGGTCAAATCTCAAGACTTGAATAGTAGTATCTTTGTGTGATTCTGATCTATTATATTTGACGCATGAATTGATCTATGAATCTAACAATCCGGGTATAATTAATGATTGAATACTTGAAAAGGGAAAACTGTATTTCATAGATCTGTACGCAGGTTCGGTGCAGCGAAGGCGTGTATACACGTAGTTTCAGTAATACAAGGAAGCATATGCGCAGGTTTGCCTTTAAACAAAAGCGTGTGCATGCAGGTTCCTCACTTTGAAGTAGCATACGTCTCATAAAGTATGTTTTAGCTACTTTGGTTTATTGCTGCAGTATTCTGGGTTCAAGGTTGGTGTTTGGTCACTGTTATTCAGAGAAGTGATTGTTTGATTCAGTATTGGGTTGTACAAAGAAGATTTGTTGATGCAGATATACTTGATGTTTGATTAATGATATTCATGGATCCAGTCTGAAAATTTATAAAATGTGGTCCCTGGAATAAAAGAGAAGGTTGTAGCCTTTTGTAGGTCAACACCTACGTACTAGTACCTCAGCTAGTACAAGAGCTAAGGGGGTTGAAGCTCCCTTCCAGGAGAAGCTGGAGAATGAGAGAAGGTTGTAGCCTTCTGCAGGTTGCAGCCTGCGTACTGGTATAAGACTGCACCAGTATAGAATCATTGTAAAAAGAAGTTTCTAATTGAAAGAAGATAGAGACAAATTGCAGAAGGTGGTTTTCACCCACATTGGGTTTCCACCTTATATCTTGTGTTCTTGTGTGTGACTATCTGCACTATTTTTCTGTTCCTGGTTAATGTTTGTATGGTTCTGACACACATATTAAAAATCAGCATCTTAAGAATAATTAAATTATAAGTCTGTAAGTTATATGCTAGTTTCCTTAACTGAAGTTGTGTATATACGCTGGTTTCACTAACATAAGTAGCGTATACAAATCTGTGTATGAATTGAAAAATAATTGACTTGATAATAATTATTCACCCCCCCTCTCAGTATTATTTCCAACAAGCATTAGAGAATAATTAAATGTGTTTAGATTAAATTAATCACATCATTTAAATGTGATTAAATAAATTGTAACAAGGCATATATGGACAAAAAGTTTTTTTGTCATTTGTGGTTAAAAGGACCTGCATTTAGAACATTTGGATTCACCATGCTTCACGATCCACGACCCTCATTCATTTTTGGCCCCCCCCCCGCCCCATTCTACCTTTACCACCGAGGGGTGGTCCAAAAATGAAATATTCCCTGCCAGGCCCTATCCTTACATGGCCCCTTCCCCTCATTTCACACCCCCCAGCCTATACCACCTACCACTCCCTACCTCCTCTAAAAACCACTACCCCCTCGTCCCTTTACTGTTGTCCCTAACTGACACCTCTACAACTCCTATCCCGCCACATATCTTACTCCTATTACTCCCATGCTAATATCCACTTGCCATGTCCCTCCTCATCTTCCACTCTTATTCAGCCACCTAATCATATTTCCACCAACCATGTGCCTCCATGTCACCTCCCACTTCCACGTCATATGTCTGTTAAGTAAAACTATGTTTTTCCCTATACCAAACAGTAATTGCAAATGTTTTCAAAAACTAAAAGAGTTTTTTGTTGTTAAAATCCTCATGCACAAAAACCTCTCTCAGTTTTGTAACATATGTTATGGTTTGGGAGATTCGGATGAATTTTTGATGGTATATTTTCCCGAATTTTCCTGTTTTCAAATGAGGTTTCCAAGCATGTGGAAATGAATTTTCACAAACTGAAAAACGTTTTTGTTCCTAACATCATCAATATTTAAAAAAAATCTCTCTCATTTTTCTAACATATATTATGGTTTTGGATATATAAAGGTATTATAGGACCCTATTTTTCATAATTTCGTGAGGAAAAAACTCAAAGACTGTTAGTGACTTGGATGCCACCTCATCAAATAAGAGTTGCAATAAAATTCGAATTGCTCTTCTTTGTCACCAAAGATCCATAAATGTAATTCCAAGTAGATTCATTAGTTTTGAATGTCCTATATTTCACTTCTATTTGTGTAATAAAATTGGAGATATTTGCACTAAACCTTGATATTTTTTAAAGATATTTTAGTTTATAATTTGCATAAATACTTCGTAGTTTGAAGTAATAGATGTTGATTTCTGAATGTAATTTCTGCTACATGTTGTAATTTTTCAAATCACTGGAGCATCAATAATATAGGGACCTTTCACAGGATTCATGTGATGTACCAAACGGTGTTTAAACATTGTTTTTCTTTCTTGTTGTTTTGAAATCTTAATTACCTAACAGAAACTATGATGAATAGGATTTGTTATTTAGAGCACCCAATTCTGGATGTTAGTAATTTTCATGTCTTCTACTGAAGTCAAGTTAAGGAATTCTTATTTGCTCCTTAATTTCTACTAAGCCTTATATTTCTGCTATTTCACAATCATTCTTAATTGCTCCTTAATTTCTACTGAGCCTTATATTTCTGCTATTTCACAATCCATTTAATTTCTAAAAAGATCCAAATAGTACAACCTATCTTGCCCTGTGAAAACTCCTCTAAAAATTTGATGCCAAATCTAGTTTAATTTATAAACTCCATAGCCCAATGGAATTATGATAGCTTAATCAACCAAACAATCAAATCAAAACAACAGTAAAGTCACAACTAGCTTAAAATTTACATAAAGCAAAGTTAAATTTTATAGAGAGATCCCTCTCTGAAGCTGGCAAGGCTAGATCCCAGCTTCCAAAGTGGTTTTGATGATGTCCTATGTGTTTAATCCTTGAACCTCAAAAATACAGAACGATGACATCATGGAAAATTTTAGGGGCGAATGTTCGCCCTTTGGGGTAATTAGGGGGTTTTAAATTTTTAGTGGGCGAATATTTTGTATCATAGTACATTTTTACAAATCACCTCAAATAGCCCACCTTATTTTAAGGGAGAGGGTAAAAAAGGTAAATTTAGCCCTTCAAATTAGGAGTTACAACCTTCCATTCGCCCATTTTCAAGAATAGGTTTTATTTAAGTGAATCCATTCGCCCATTTTCAAGAATAGGTTTTTATTTAAGTGAATCCTATGGGCCAAAGGCCCAAATACCATATTTATAAAAGAGGTATGGTAAATTAATAAAAATATAAATAAATGAGAGGTATGGTAAATAAATAAAGCATTTTTTATATTTACTCCATAAGTCACCTTATATACATGCATGATGCAAGGGTGTAAAAGAATAAAAATATAAGTAAAGTGGAGGTATGGTAAATAAAT
>APFE030086224.1:61367-79764 GCA_000404065.3 Pinus taeda
TTTTCATGACATGCAGGAAATATGGCATTTCCTTGAATCCTAAGAAGTCCCTGTTTGCCCTTGAGGAAGGCAAGCTTCTAGGCCATATCATATCAAAAGATGGGATTAGAATCGATCCTGAAAGAATTCAAGCTATCCTCCAAATCCCATATCCAATAAATATAAAAGAGCTGCAAACGTTCCTTGGAAAGATCAATTTCCTAAGGAGATTTATCCCAAACCTAGCCAAGCTAATAAGGCTACTGAGCAACATGTTAAAAAAGGATGCCAAGGTAAAATGGTCTCTTGAAACCAAGCAAGCTTTTGAGAGTATCAAAACTGCCTTTACTCAAACGCCTGTCCTCACCAATATGCAATTTGACAAAGATTTTATCATTTTTTCTTTTACATCTGAGCATACTATAGCTGCTGTCCTTTTGCAAAAGGAAGATCAAGGAAACGAAAAGCCAATTGCTTTCTTCAGCCGAGCTTTAAGAGATGCACCCTTGAAATATCAGATCATGGAAAAGCAGGCTTATGCCCTGGTTAAGGCCATCAAAGACTTCAGAGTTTACATCTTATACTCCCACGTGACTACCTATGTCCCAAATTCTTAGTGAAAGACATATTAACTCAAGAGGGACTAGAAGGCAAAAGAGGCAAGTGGATTGCTAGCATTCACGAATTCGACATTGAAATAAAACCTACCAAGCTGATAAAAGGACAAGGTTTAGCCAAACTAATGTCCGAAACAAATTTCCAAGCTTTACACATTAATCAACTGGACAATGAACTGGAGCTGGCGACTCCACAGATCAGTGAAACCTTTTTACAATCCCCATGGTATGCTGATATTTTCTTTGTATTGTTAAACCTGTGCGCTCCCCCAGGATTGCCCAGAACCAAGAAAAGATTTTTAAGGATGAAATCATCAAAGTTTTGGGTCATAGATGGTGCTTTGTTTTGGAAAAATCATGAAGGAATATTGCTTAATTGTTTGACTATGAATGAAACTAACAGCATCATGAAAGAATTCCATGCAGGGGACTGTGGAGGACACTTATACTGGAAGTCCACTGCTAACAAGATTTTAAGGGCTGGTTATTATTGGCCCTCTCTTTTTGTAGATGTCAAGAAATTTGTTGTTTCATGTCACAAATGCCAAATCTTTGAAGGGAAAAGAAAATTATTGCCTTTGCCCCTCAAGCCCATTTCAACCGAAAAGTCTTTTCAACAATGGGGTCTTGACTTCATTGGAGAAATTCATCCCTCTTCCTCAGGCCAGCACAAGTGGATTTTAACAGCCACTGATTATTTCACTAAGTGGATTGAAGCCATCCCATGTAGACAAGCAAATGACTCCACTGTTATCCAATTCCTTGAGAGCAATATCCTTTCCAGATTTGGCTGCCCTGAGAAAATCATCACTGACAACGCTGTTGCCTTCAAATCCAAAAATATCATCAATTTCTGTCATAAATTCCACATTACCTTGGGCCACTCCACAGCTTACTATCCTCAAGGTAATGGCCTGACCGAATCATCCAACAAAAGCCTCACCAACATCATAAAGAAATTGCTAGAAGAAAACAAAAAGAACTGGCATAGGAGACTCACAAATGCTCTGTGGGCAAACAGACTGTCAACCAAGAAATTAATTGGGATGAGCCCTTATGAGCTAGTATACGGCATGGAGGACAGATTTCCTTCATCTTTGGGCATTCCTACTATCAAACTGTTGCAGCAGATTCAGGCTGAACCAAATGACATGCAGAGAAGAGTTAATCAGACCATTCACCTTCAACAAACCAGAGAGCAAGTGTATGACAGAGCTCAAATGTTGCAAGAGAAACTCAAAAAGATGTTTGATAAGAAAGCTAAATCAGAGGATTTCTAGGTTGGCAGCAAATTTCTAAGGTGGGACTCACGAAGAGAAGACAAGGGAAAGCACGCCAAGTTCGATTTTCTATGGAAAGGGCCATACACTATCAGCACAGTGCAAGGCAATAACACATATTTCCTCAAGTCCCTGGATGGCAGCACAGCTGAAGAAGGTCCTGTTAATGGACGAATGCTAAAACATTACCATGATCCCTTTTGAAAGAAAGAACAGGCAGTGTTATTTTCTGTACATAAATGTTTGTATATATCAGCATTTTATTTTATTTTGTAACATTCCAAATGCTAAAGCACGCAGAAGAAAGCAGGGGTGCTTCACAATTCACTAGCAAATCAGGTGAAGAAAGGTGTTGTTTCCAATCCAAAAGTTCAAATCAAGCCAACAGTCAGCACTAAGAAGTTTCAAAGCATAGCAATAACAGAAGATCAAGGCAGTCTGACCTGTTGTTCTTGGCTTCTCAGAAGGAGAAGCCATCCCCAAGTGGAGCCATTGTTAGCCTCCTACTGCAGCAGGTTACTCATATTTCATGATTGACGTTTTTACAGGCCAAATATGTCATACTTTGCATGCTGCAATGCTCCATATTTTCTCACAGACACCAAAGAAAGAGGCCATGAAAGAATGCTAGTCAAAGCTCAACTTCTGCATTCCAATTTTGAAGAATTATTCCATTTTTGAAGACTTTCCATGCTAAAGGGAGGTCCAAACAGCTTAATCTTGGTCTCCCTAGGTTTCAATTTCCTGTTTTAGAATATAGAGAATGAATAATCTGTCTAAACAACTTAATCTTGGCAGATTCTTAGACAGGTAGAGAAGCAAAGGAGCCCAACTGTTTAATCTGGGCCCTTGGAAGAAATAAGGGTAGTCTGTAGATAGGAGGACAAAAAAAGAAAAGTTGAAAAGTTGGGTCTGTAAGTCTAAGTGCACCCAAACCAAAAAGAAGAAAAAATGTTAGGTAAGTAGGCTAGGTAGGTAGCTTTGTGGTTGCAAAATCATTGATTATGATCAGTTTTGTGTTTTCAAAAGTTATATCCATTCGATCAGTATAGCAAGGCAGTTCCCATTTTGAAGGACTTCAAGCGAGGCATGTCTAACTTCCCCTTCTTCTCTCCCCTAAATCATTTACTAACTCCCCCTAGAGAGGTCAAGATCTGCTTGATAACTCTCCTTTTCATCATTTTCATAACAATTCACCCTAGTAAAGATCTGCTTTACTTAAGCAATATTCATACTTCCTTTATGGATCATTGCTTCCTTTAAAAAGCCTAAGATTCACATACTTAGCGCTTTCTTATCACTGGTCATATTAACCGCTAACCTTACTATATAGCTCCCTATCTATCTCCTCATCCCCTATTTTTAACTATGTTAATAACTCCCTTATATATTTATCCCCTCCCTTTGGTTGAAAAATAACCATAAGTACACTTGGGAATTGCTAAGTTTGTCTGAAACATAGCAAAAACCCTCATCTTCCCCCTTCAAAACCATCTTCCAAATACAGTGGACTCCTTCCAAAGCATGTAATTCTCTCTCTTAAGGTTATCGGACCCCTTCCGAGGCCGCAAATAATCTTCGAAACCATATATTCCCCTCCTCTGATCACAAACAACCCTTGCTGATTGCCTTAACATTCTTCCAATCCTGGTGAACCCCCTCCGACGCGATTATCGCAATCGAAGGTCACAAGGGTATTATGGCTCGCTGTTGTTTCTTCCCGATGGACGTTCCGCCGATGACATTTCGCAATCGGCGTATCACAAATACCATATGCCACATATATACGCCCCTCCCCCATTAACCGATGCGATATCGCTAGTCGGCGATCGGCGATCGCAAGGGTCATGTGCCCGAAATGCATGCCGCTTCCTTTGCTCCAATGCGACATTGCCACTACATCAAGAGAGCATATCGCTTCGCAAACACTTCCTCGCCGCATGCCTCTATTTATTCACGTATTTTGTTTAAAATACGATTTATCATTAAAAACTCGCTTCACTACAAATTCATCGCAAATTCGCAGCATTTTAGCTATTACTATCGCATCGCAAAAATACATAAGGGGCCGCACCATCCAACACCCTGCCATGTCATCCTGCCACGTCACCCGCTAACGTCATCCACCGTACCAGGAGCTACTGCTGACGTCATGCTAACGTCACCGGCCAAAGAAAGGAGCGCAAGCGCGAAAAAGCATCTTAGGAGGCCTGGATTCAAATTCTGAGGCAGTTTTCGATGCGCGATTAGTGCCATCACTACGGGAAATAGGCCATATTGGAGAATCTTTAGGGAATCTATTGATTCCTCGGCCAATTTTGCACCGAAAAGGGCCGAAAATGCCCGATTTTGCAGTTTGGATCATAGCAGAAGACAGAGAGAGACCCGGTTCAGGCATTAATGAGTATCAGAGCAAATGCGGAGCCAAAATCCACGTCAAAGAGTATCAGTGTTGCGGCGAAGTGTATCAGAGGAGATTTTCTCAGGGCTCGAGGCAAATCAAGCATTGAAAGAAAGCCCTGAAAGTCAAGGAGCAGTTAAGGAACCATTCAAAGCTCACCAGCACAAATGACTGCACATTAAAGCTCACAGGAGATCAGTGGACCAGAACTCAATGCACAGTTATTACAGAACCACTGCACCAAGCCACAGAGGACAACACATTAACTCATTTTTTGATCCAGCTGCCACTGGCGCAACCCAAAGCAAATTTACTTGCATTTAATTCCAGCATAAGTTAGGTTTAGAAAGTTTTCTTCATGCAGACCTGTTTAGGTCGGTTGTAATAAATAACTTTAGATATTTTGCTTATATATACCACCCTGAAAAATGGAGTAGGAGTTGGTTGGTTGTTTGATCTTTGTTGGTTTTGATATTTTGCTTGAGCAGAGACTCGCACTATAAATGTGATATTTTCTATAATCAAAGACTGCTGAAATGCATGGATTCTGAAAGTGTCTACTGTGTTTAATTGGCTGAGGAGTGACTATGGAATTCCTGTGCTTCTACATGGTTCAATAAGTGTTTCCTTAACTCTGTTTTGTTTTCCATGTTTGTTTTTGTCATCAATCCACCATATAAATTGCAGAAAAGAAGAATAGTTTAGGATTTGCTTGGCTGCACCCTGGGCTCAATTTCTACAATTTCTTCATGTTTTCATCTGGAATGGTTATGAACATGCATACTTAAATGATCTTGTTTACACTGTTTCTTTCATATATGAATGTTAGTTTAGGAATTATTAAATGCTCCTAGATAACCATTCATTCACCTCTCTTCTCTGTTAGTTGATGAAAAATTCTTAATTGCCTTTCATCTCTGACTTTCATCCCATCTTCTCCATGCCCAATGGTTTGAACTTATCACCCGATCCCTTGCCTCTCTACTCCAATGCAATTTCCTTCCATCCAAACTCCATCCAAACAAAAAATGAAAACCCCCGAACCCAATAGCTAGCCTAAAATTATTATCAACAAAGCTAAATCATCAAGAGAGAGCCCTCTATGATTGCAGGTAGGCTAGAACCTGCAATCCAAAGATTGGTTTGTGGTTACCTCGGTCATATCCCTTCAGGAGCTTAGGGACAACCTGAGTGATAACAGCTGGTATGCAAAGGCCTATTGCCCAAGCAATCCCATCTTACCCTGGATATGCTCAACCTGACCTCAATAAATAGTTGCCTTTCGTTGCAACACTTGAATTACCAGATCTAAACTAGCTCACCAATGACCCAATTCTTTATGCACCTTGGTGGTCGGTGATTCCTCATAAATTACCTTCCAATATTCCAAAATTCAATGGAAACCATGGAGAAGACCCATCCAACGATGTCATGACTTTTAATTTATGGTGTTCATCAAACTCCTTGAATGATGATTTTGTTAGACTACGTCTTTTCCAGAGAAAGCTTACTGGACCGGCTGTGAAGTGGTACATTGAGTTACCACGAGCTTCTTTTGATAACTTTACTACCTTAGCTACCACGTTTTTAACCCACTTCCAGTTACCCATACAATACAAAATTGGAACGGAACTATTAACCAACTTTCAACGAACTATTGCTACTCATATCTCTGATCATATTCATGAGTGGCGTCAGCATCGTTGAATGGTTAAAACTTATGTTCCTAATCATATTTTAGCTTAGTGGTTTATAAAATCCTTGTTGTCACCTATCATCGAGGATGTGGCGAAAGGTGGAGTTGTCACTAAAGAGAAAGTAATTTCTCATGCCCAATATTTAGACTTGATTTATGCACAGTATGGCATGCTTTATGACAAGATTCTGAATGCACCCCAACCAACTTTCATTGTTCCTCCACCACCATTGAGTAAGGACTCTCATGCTGGCGACAATGTGATTGGTTCTTCAAGCACACAAATGGTAGGTAGACCATCTGGTCAAACACTTGTCATTTCTAACAAAGACAAGAATGAAAAGCAACCAGGAAGCAAGAAGAAGGGGAAAAACAAGAAGAAACAAAATAATTCCCCTCAAGAGAAATCATCTGATTCCTCTCCTTCAGCTAGGAAACCTCATTACCCATGTTTAATCTGTAATGATGAGCACTTTATTCGAGATTGTCCTCACTAATCTGATGTCTCAAAGCTTCTTAAGACTTCTAATACATTTGCGGTGTTTACTAATCCTATTCCAAACGCGGAGACAAATATGGTTGCTATAGATCATGCTTCCACTTCCCAAGTGCTTATGCTATCCGCCTCTAAGCCTAAAATTGAAGTTTTGGTGTCAACACAAAATAAAGATTATGGAAATCAACCATCGTTGTCGAATAACCAGGCTGATCAACCTAATCCTTCGACTTCGTCTGATCTTCTTCCACCACCTATTGCACCAGAGTTAACAATAAAACCACCTAAGGGACTTGTACATAAATCAACATTTAACCCTTGATCTCGAGCTGCATAGAACTATAACATAGTAGAAGATTTGGCTCAGTCACCTTCTACTATGTCAATGCTCGAGGTACTTCAAAATTGTGCCTCCCAAAAGTAGGCTTTGTTGTCAGCAATTGGTGTAATCGATCCAATTGATTCCAATCTTGTGGTTTTCCACCATGCGGGTTATACGCCAGAGTTACTAGCGCAATTAGCATTCCTGATTCAAGTAAATGCCTATAATAAACTTATTCACCGAACCATTATTGACGGGGGGCATCTACTTGTATTATGTCTATGAATTGTTGGAAAACACTTGGCTCACTACCTTTGTCACGTTCACCAACAATGTTAAAAGCTTTTGATGGTCGCACATATACGCCTTGTGGAATATTGAGTAATCTGCAAATCGAACTAGGGGGAAAAACAATAACTGTTGAAGTTGAGGTTGTTGACGAACCCCTTGACTACAACATTTTTCTAGGAAGACTGTGGGTTTATGCTATGGTTGTTGTGGTTTCAACATACTTTCATATGATAAAAATCCCTCATAAGGGCGAAATCATAGTTATCAACCAACTTGCCTCCTTTGCCTCTAGTTCACAGGATACTGGAAGCATTTCGCTAGTACACGGACCCTCACCATCAAACTTGGCGGAAGTGGCAAAAGTTGAGACTTGCAACATGATATCTTCCACTTCATCTGACTTAAGGAAGATTACCAATGGTTCTGAAGTTGATAATAATAATGAAACCATGTTGCTAAGCCCCTTTGAGCTTGCATAGCAATCAATTTTTCTGGCTTGTGCGGCGAACCCAAATCCATCTTCACCAATTTTATGGGTAGATCGTTCATTACAATATGGTACTTCTTCTTATCCTTTTTCACATATATTTTCTACTGATGAAGGAATCATCCAATCAATGATGACAGAAGAAAAACCATGGGAATATTATCATCATCATTCATGTCTTCCAAATCACAAAGAAATTTTTTTAATGAACTTAATCACCCTTCAGTTTTTTATTTTCTTTCGAATTTTGTTTTCATAGATACAGTAGATTCGAAGCGGAACTTGTCAAATATCGAAGAAGCTATTTCTATCAATATTTCAACCAAACCTAAAGTTGTAGAAAACATTCACGTTGGCAAATATTGTTCTCCATCAAAACTTGATATTTACGATGCTCTCTTTCGTGAATTCCGAGATATATTTGCATGGTCATATGAGGAGATTCCAGGCATTGACTCTAGTATAGTTGAACATGAAATCAAAATGTATCCAGATGTCAAACCAGTGAGACAGAACCTCCATCCTGTTCATCCAAAGAAGGCTACTGCAATTAAAACAAAAGTTGAAAAACTTTTGCATGCTGGTTTCATATACCCTATTCCTCTTACTGATTGGGTTTCCAATATTGCTCCTGTCATGAAGAAACAAGGGACAATACGAGTGTGCATCGAGTATAGGGATGTTAATCAGGCTTGTCCAAAAGACAATTATCCCACTCCCTTTATCGACTAGATTATTCATGAATGTGTCGGATGTGAAATATTTTCGTTCATGGATGGTTTTTTCGGCTATAATCAGACCAATATCCAATTAGAGGACCAATCTAAAATTGCTTTTATTTGTCCATGGGGCATGTTCGCTTATAGGAAACTCCCTTTTGGTTTGAAGAATGCAGGGGAAACTTTTTAGAGGGTAATGAACTATGCCTTCCATGACATCAAACATATTGTTCAACCATATCTTGATGATTTACCTGCTCATTCATGAAACCAGACTAACCACCTGCAGCATTTGAGAGCTATATTTTTACAGTGCCGATGCTACAAAATATGACTCAATCCACACAAATGTGTGTTTTGTGTTGGTTCTGGTCATTTGCTTGGTTTCGTAGTCTCGAAGGAAGGAATTCAACTCAACCCTCTTAAGGTTCAAGCAATTCTTGACTTGCCTCCACCTTCAAATCTACTACAATTACAAAGACTCCAAGGGAAGGCTAACTTTCTGAGGAGATTCATTCCCAATTATGTTGAAACACCTAAAGGATTTACTCGTCTATTGAAAAAGGGGATACCCTTACATTGGGATTAGGTTGCGCAAGCTTCTTTTGATGCTCTTAAAGATACCTTGATTAGAGCAACGTTAATGTATTCCTCGAATTATCAAAACGAATACTTCCTATATCTCATCGCTACAGATACAACCGTTGGAATGGTTTTAGTCCAAGAAGAAGATGGGATTGAACATCTGATATATTATTTGAGTCGTAATCTCAGTGATACATAATTTAAGTACTCTTATGTCGAAAAGTTAGCTATGGCTGATGTTCAAGCGGTGCAAGAATTTGATTTGGAATTCATCAAATCCAAATCAAAGAAATCTCTAGTTTTTGTCGAGCTTCTTTGTGACCTTCCCTCGAATACCATTGATTCAAAATCAGAACCATCAATTTTGGATGAGTCTCTATTCCTGATTTCGTCAACTGACCCGTCGTATGGAGATATACTGATTTATCTCTAGACCCAAACTTTCCAGCCCGATACCTCTCCTCAAAACAACATCGTATCTGATACCAAGCCAAATGTTATCTGATCGTTAGTGACACTCTTTACCATCGTGATATTGATACGATTTTATGGAGTTGCCTAACACATGAGGAAGCCGAGAAAGTTTTGAATGATTGCCATTCAGGTGCTTGTGGTGGACACTTATCTGGATATGCTACTACACAGAGAATTCTCTGTGCTGGTTACTTCTAGCCAACCATATTCAAAGATTGCATTATTGCAGTCAAAAGTTGTCATGCATGCCAGATATATGACCATAAAGCTAGATTACCACCTTTACCATTGCATCTTGTCTTCATTGTTGGACCATTCACCAAATGGGGCATTGACTTCATGACATGTAACCCCACCTCTGTAGAAATTTCCTGCAAATTCCCTACAAATCTACCTCTGAGATCTATGTAGAAAATATGACTGTAGATTAACTCGATAATGCAATATACCAAAGCAAAATACTATAATCTACTTATACTAGCAAACTTGCGGAAGCTTAAAGATCAAACTAAATCAGATTTGAACACATATAACCAGAAGAAGAAGAATCAATACACATGAAACACAGAAAATACTCAGGGGAAAGCCTCAGCTAAAAACCCCACTATCTATATTATCATACAAGGTGTAAATATCTCAGAATTACACAAAGCTCTAGCTCTCACAGCTAGCCATATCTCAGTACAATCCTCCTGGATGCTCACAGGAAAACAAGGCTTCTCACAAACATTCTCCTCTACCCTCCAAGCCTCCTATTTCCTTGCGTTGTTTCTCTTGGGTGATCCTACTGTTACCAAGTGTAAAACTAATCACTCACACTGATCACACACCCTGTAAAATTGCAAAATCCTCAAGGAACCTTGTTCCTTCTACATGGATGAGTTTCATTTATAGGAAAACTCATGCAACTGATAGTACATTGTCCCTGTCTTTAATCTCAATTGGGTCTTTCTCTGAATAAACATGCATGAGTTATTTATAAGAGAATCTTCAGTTATCTAGAGTACACTAGTTTGATGCATGCATGCATTAACTGACTGGACTCACAATTAGTTCCTCAAATAGTTTGGAACTAATCTAACTGGACTTAACTCTGTAACCTTAGCTAAGTAATTACAACTCAAATACAACTCAACCTTATCTCCTTAATTTAATGGATAACTATAGCATGACTTCACAAAGACTTCTATCTTGAATTTCTCCAACTAATTAATCCATAATGAATTAATTAATTATTTTTCAAGCAGCTGGTGAGACTAAACTCGAATTTTAATTCAAGGACAAATTAAAATTTGAATATTCCAGATTCTATTTTTATCATTTCTTGTTGCTATTTTTAACACTCCCTCTCAACAAGAAAGGAATTCAACTCGATCCCGGTCCTGAACCTTTGGAATGTTCTGCATGCAACACTTCTCTCTAGTGTTGTTGCTCCAGCAACTCCAGAAACAAAAAAACATCCAACCTAAATCAGTATGATGCATCTGTCATCAAAGTCTTTGACTATTATTTCCTCTGTCGACTGAAAACTCTGCACTTCTGTTGACTCTATCTTTCTACATTGTTGTCAGTTCTTCTCTGTGCTCTTCAGTATCTGACTACCCTAGCCTCTATCACTTTGATCTCTGACTGCATCAATCCCATTGATTCCCTTGGCTACTATGTACTTTGGGCTCCCATAGCAAGGTACGATCCATGCAATAAAACCTCTCCATGGACCCTGCCCAATTTCATCCTTCTTGGGACTATCACTTCACATCACCCCACCTCACACCTAGAGATATGGCTGCATGTGATCCCTCTACTGACTTGGCTCAAAACTTCCCCCTACTTGAGGTCTCTGCATGAGTGGATGCCTCCACTTGATCTCCTCTTAGCTTCTCCAATTGTGGTTCCTCCACAATTATCTGAGACTTCTTCTGGGGCTGCATGTTGAGGGGTAATTTACTCTCCCTCTCAACCACCAAGTATCTAACCTTTGTATTGCTCCTCAAGGCTTTGCATGCATCCTGAACCTCAAGAGCATACAGGTTCTTGACTCGTGAACCGATCTGCTCCACCTGTCCTGTGGTGATGTGTCTAAGGAAAACCTTTCCCTTACTAAAAACAACATCGTAGCCTTTGTCCTCCAACATCAAGATCGATACCAAATTCTTCTTCAATCTAGGCACATACTTCACATATGTCAAGGTAATAAGAGCTCCATGCTCCCTCTGAAAAGCAACCGTGCCCACTCCTGAAACACTATACCTTTCATTGTCACCCATCTTTATGTGCATCTTGAGGTCTTTCTCCTCCAAGGTACTGAATAAACTTTTATCGCCGGTCATGTGGAATGAGGCTCCATTGTCAAGAAACCAACCACAACCCATCATCGATGACACCATGCATGCGATGAGGGTAAATTCCATTTCAAACTAAGAGGCTAATGCCTCACCTTCAGATCCTTCCGAGGATCCCTTCTTGGACTTCTTCGATGGTCAATTAGTCGCATAATGACCCATTTCGTGACAATTAAAGCATCTCACTTTAGACTTGTCAACCTTCTTCCCTCCATGAGAAGAATTCGATTCTGAATGGGATGCCTTCCCCTTCCCTTTTCGTGCCTTGATAAGGCCAAATTTTCTTCATCATCATCCTTGAATGAAGAACCATCTCGAGTGCTCCTCCTGATCTCCTCCTGCATGAGATCTAACCATAGTCGTTCCCAATCTGACAGTTTCTCCCTTCCATTCACAGAGTCCTAGTAGCTATTCCAGCTCTTTAGAAGACCGAGGAGAGAAAGGCTCACCATATCATCATTGATAGTAGTTATTCCCACACTACCAAGCTCATCTCTGCAGGTTGTGAGCTTGTTCAGATATGTAGAAATAGTATCGCCCTTCTCCATCTGGATTTTCCGAAGCTTATCCTTGAGCACCAGTTTCCTCTAGTCGCTATTGTTCTGATAGAGGTCCTTCAATGTCTTCCACATTGAAAACAGAGTATCCTTCCCATGGAGACTCGAGACAATATGGTCTCGAACTCCCTCCAGAAGAATCTGTCTCGCCTTCGCCACACACTTCTTCCATTCATCCAATTCTTGTGCATTAGCTGCAGCTGGCTTGGGGATTTCTTGATCAATGAAATCCTTCAAACCATTTTATTCCAATACAGCTTCCATTCTATCTTTCCATGCTATGTAATTCGAGCTGCCTTCCAAGGCATACTCGAGTCTCAAGCCATAGAACGCCATTGACTAACTTGAAGTATGAGATGAATTCAATTTATACCTGCAATCCCGAACTTCAAATTTTGAATTCTCTTCTCCGTATATTGTTCATAGCTCCAATAACCTTTGCTCTTATACCATGTAGAAATTTCTTGCAAATTCTCTACAAATCTACCTCTGAGATCTATGTAGAAATCTGACTATAGATTAACTCGATAATGAAATATGCCAAAGAGAAATATTATAATCTACTTCTACTAGAAAACTTGTGGAAGCTTAAAGATCAAGCTGAATCAGAGCTAAACACATATAACCAAAAGAAGAAGAATCAATACACATGAAACACAGAAAATAATCAGGTGAAATCCTCAGCTAAAAACCCCACTATCTATATTATCGTACAAGGTGGAAATATCTCAAAATTACACAAAGATTTAGCTCTCACAGCTAGCCAGCTCTCACTATAATCCTCCTAGATGCTCACAGGCAAACAAGGCTTCTCAAAAACCTTCTCCTCTACCCTCCAAGCCTCCTATTTCCTTGCGCTGTTTCTCCTGGGTGATCCTACTGTTACCAAGTGTAACACTAATCACTCACACTGATCACACACCCTGTAAAATTGTGCAATCCTCGAGGAACCTTGTTCCTTTTGCATGTATGAGTTTCATTTATAAGAAAAATCATGCAACTAATAGTACACTATCCCTGTCTTTAATCTCAACTGGGTCTTTCTCTGAATAGAGATGCATGAGTTATTTATGAGAGAATGTTCAGTTATCTGCAGTACACTAGTTTGATGCATGCATGAATTAACTGACTGAAATCACAATTAGTTCCTCAAATAGTTTGGAACTAATCTAACTGGACTTAACTCTGTAAACTTAGCTAACTAATTACAACTCAAATACAACTCAACCTTATCTCCTTAATTAAGGGATAATCTCCTTAATTTAAGGGATAACTATTGCATGACTTCACAAAGACTTCTAACTTGAACTTCTCCAACTAATTAATCCATAATGAATTAATTAATTATTTTTCAAGCAACTGGTGAGACTAAATTCAAATTTTTATTCTCAATTTTAATTCAAGGACAAATTAAAATTAGAATATTCTGGATTCTATTTATATCATTTCTTGTTTCTATTTTAATCACCTCGACTAAGGGGCATGGGTACATTATAGTCGTCGTTGACTATTTCACAAAATGGGTCAAGGCGATGCCTACATTAAACAACAGTGGCAAGACGACTGCACTTTTCTTTTTCAACCACGTGGTTGCCCGGTTTGGTGTACCACAGGCTATAGTTACAGATCATGGGTCACATTTTCACAATCACATGATGACTGAGTTAACTGCCAAGTTAGGAATTTCACATGACAGTTCTACTCATTATCTCCAAGCTAATGGACAAGTTGAGGCCATCAACAAATTCCTGAATCGAATGCTTCAAAAAATGATAGGGGTTCATAAACGAAACAGGAATTTAATCCTATACTCTGCTTTGTGGACATATCGAACCTCGGTAAGGAATGCAACTGGATTCACACCCTCTCAATTGGTGTATGGTCTGGAGGCAATCTTGTCGATACAATGTGAAATTTCATCTCTTAAACTCGCAATTGACCTGTTACCCGACACTTCTGATGAAGAAGCGCATTTCTTAGAACTCATCCATCTGGATGAAACCTATCATGAAGCAGCAATGGCTAACGAAGTACATAAGAAACGAATCAAGGCACAATATGACGAAAATGTCAAGCCTCACATTTTCTTAGAAAGAGACTTGGTCTTACTTTATGATCAGGAAGCTGATAAACTAGAAGAAGGAAAATTTGAACTGCTATCGATGGGCACTTACATTGTCAAGCTTGTTTTGGTGAAAGGTGCCTATGAGTAGGTGGACTATAATGGGATTCCATTGTCGCAGCCCTGAAATGGGCTTTACCTCAAATGTTACTATGCTTAATTGAGTGTAGTAAAATCACTGTATATATGCTTTAATTTCATGCGTGTGTGTCAGTGTGTCTTTTAGAGTTTTTATGTGGTTACATAATCCACTTTGCATTCGTTGCAAATGTCAGAATCTTTGGAACCATTTGTTGGTTACACTGATGGTGCTAGTTGTAGTATGTTGAACCTATCTTTTGCAGCATTGGCCATTTTCGATCCAAGTGGCGAGTTAGTGAGTTTTCAAGGGATTTGTATCAGACGTTCTATGAACAATATCGCTGAGTATAGCGCATTGATCGAACATCTCTCTGATGCCATTTCACTTGGCATTCGCTGAATCATCATTAGGCTGGACTCATAACTCGTTGTACTGCAACTAACAAATGTTTATACCATCCGAAACCTAACAATTCTTCATATGTTCCTCAGAGTTCGTATTTTGGAAAGACATTTTGAGTACATTCAATATCAACATATTTCCAGAAACTTTAACACATTAACTGATTCATTATTGAACTATGTGTTAAACAGACATTTGCGACACATGTAAAAGTAAATTTTCAATTCACATCATTAGTTGAATGGGATTGCACAAAACCATATATAAAAAACTTTGAAAGTAAAAGTAGATAAATGTTTTAAATTTTTTTACAAACTTTGTGTCCAAGACATGTTTGTTCATCTGAACTAAAAACTCAAAGTGCATACAAAAATCATCCTAAGTAGACCTAGTGATGCTCATGATAACAAGTCACAACCTAAGATATCATGTGCAGTTGTCGTATCCAATGGCCAGGAACACCAATAGTATGGCGCTGCAGCCTCACAGGTAACTCCTTAATCCAGATATCCAAAATACCGAGGGTTATCCCCTCTATATGATCCTGCAACTCTGCCAGTGTCTCGGTCAAATCCAAATCCTAGAGAACTGCCCTCCCGACATTTCTCCACACTGGTCCACCTACCTCCTATTGATGTCTCATAGGTCGAACAAAAACATATGTGTGCATGAAAATGATTTTAGTTTAGTCTTGGAAACATCAAAAACACAAAAACATGTAGAAACTTAAAAAACAAAAACATTTGGTCAAAAACAATTTACCTATAGCAACCCATTGAGCGCCCACTGGTAAACTCAACTCTGGATCTCCATGAAAATCCATTGTTGTGTATGGATGGTCCTCGATGACAATGTGTTTTCGATCGAGCGAACTGAATAATGTAGTATAAAATGTAATCGATGACTGACCAATATGTCTAGCCATCAATTCGACCCACCTCTTCATATGTGGATCTCTAGGACTAGCTACACCTAGTGTTACATGTTGAGGTTGCATCAATGGAATTCTCTCTAAGGTAAAAGCGATTAAGAGTGATCCATAGCCAAAATTATTTGTCTTACCACTCTTTACCTTTGTCAGCTGCTCTTTTAGTGAAGAAAGTACGACCTCACACCAGGGTAATAAAGTTGGCGCAAGATGCTCAAGTGCATACTGCATGTATGGTCTATTCACCAAATGAAGTGTCACACTTCTTTCCAACTTTGCGATAGTGAATAGGATTGTTCGCAAAGGCAAATCATGAATATCTTTGATGATTATATTTCCGTATTTTCTAGGCTATGTACCTGGCCGACATGATTGTCGAACATAGTCCCTCACTGATTCACCCCCACAGGAAGAATGTGAAAGAGAAATGGGGGCACCACATTTCAAAAACCCTATAAGAAAGTAAACATCATTGATCATAATAGGGACCACTTTGTTCCTTATGTGAAAAGTTTGATCCATTGGATCCCATGCATGAAATAGGAACTGCAATAGTTCTGATTGTTGCCTCATCCCAGACAACCTGAAATATTTGAGAAACCCACAGTTTCTGAGGGCCTCAACAATGCCCGGATCATTTAGGGAAACCATGTCTTTTTCTTCATGCTCTCTTTCTCACCAATTAATAGACATTCTGATTCGATGAAAGCCTGAAATCAAACCATAAGCTTAGTTAGGATCCATTTCATGAAAAAAACTGGAGAAAATTTGAGCCAAACAGGTGAAACAAATTTGTGAAACTCACCTAGTGTAGCACAGGCAAGGAGACAGTGTGTTGAAGTGTATCTATCATTTTGTGTGGGTGCTCTACAGTGTAGTTTTTGACATGGAAGGTTGCGCTAATCCCAGGGCAAAATATTCTAACCCCTGGAGCCCTAAAAACCCTAAAAAATTGCATGAAACTGTAAAAGAATGACATGAAAAGAAAGAGGAGGGGTAGATCTTCTACCTAGTCTAGACGGCACAAGAAAAGATCCACAGAATCTCTCGCAATCAACTGTTGAAGATCGAGGTAAAAAATTGGTCCAAAGCACAAAATGAATGGTAAATATCAAATGGTGAAAATAACATGGTGAATTCTTGTTTTATGTTTATTTCATGATCATTTAATGAGTAAACTTTATTCTTTACCTATTTTTTACCAATGAAACAAGTATGTTTGATCTATTTGGTGTTGCTTTGAATAGATTTACAGCTGACTTATAGAATTTGACGTGCATGATCATGAATTGTACTTTGACCACAGAGCATACTTTTATCTCTTTTCGAGCTTTGTTAAACATCGAAAAAGGAACCCCCTTGGATTCCTCTTTAAGCTATTTTCAAACTCTCAAAATATGAAAAGATTGTCGAGCGATTGTCCTTTTTAGCTCGTTAATGGATTGGAAATGACATCTACTCAGTATAAGTTTAACCCTTTTCCGAACTGAGATAGATTATTTACGAAAAAGGAATATGTTGATCGAACATGGTCATTAGGTTCTTTCTCATATTATTTTACGCTTTTTCGGACTTGAGAGAAAAACTTACGAAAAAGAACTTGTGGAGTTTTCTTTTTGTCCCTTTTCAAACTCTATAAACATGAAAAGGACTGAGTTATCATTGTCATTAAACTCGTTAAAACATCAAATAGTGACAAACGTGTCCATCATGACAAGACTGAGTTTCACCTTCACTAGACTCATTAAAACATCACATAGCGATGGATTCACCCGAAGGGTGGAATTATACAACAAGCATATGTCATCCTCCTCAAGCTTGATAAAACTAAAGAGGTACTGGTCAGCAGTGACTGGGAAAATGGGAAAAGGGGTAAACCACTTTATGGCAACAAGTTGCTCTTGAACATGACACTTTCACTTCATCACTATGACTACATGGGTTGGGTTATCTACTTGATGGTCATCATACCTTGGTCTATCATACCATGCATTACTTTGGTTTTGGGTCAATGTTGCCAATTCTTTCAGTGTCGCCGACACGTTCAAGAGAAGTCACTCAGTCAAAATTCATCCTTTGCAATATTCATAAACTTTCATTTTCATGACTGCCATTCCTGAACCTTGTGTTGTCAGTCACATTCCGTCTCCAAAAATCATTACACTCGTTTCGTGTCATTGATGTGGGATACATCAAGGCCCTCCTGTGATGAGTCGCTTCTTGTCGACATCAACACATTATCCAAGAAGTTGACTTAGAAACACCCTTTCAGTGCCTTGAGGCTTGCATACATCAATGGCAAGTGTCTCGCTTCCGGTGATAGGTTGACATCATTGGCCTTCGACTTAAAGACTTTGTATGGTGTTCGAAATCAAAACATCCATTCACACCATGCAGAATGTACTACAAGTACATTGAGGATCATTATCATTATCCGTGATTTTTCTCACATTTGTTAATGATTTACATCATTAACTGGTAATCAAATGATGTCTTCCCATGTTCGACTTCAGATCACACACTCACATGGTTAGACTCGTACTTGAGCGAATGATTGACAATATAGAAGACCCTAGATCTAGTTTCATCCATTTCGGGCTGCGATTTCAGGAAAGTA